>VZTL01068074.1:700-13248 GCA_013400535.1 Scopus umbretta | reverse complement strand
TTTTTTTTTTTTTTTTCAAATACCAGGCTATTTTCACAGAACATGTCGTTTTATCGTCTTATGAGGCAAAAACCTACTTCATTAATGGTCTATTATCATCACAACTCAAAGCTACGTCTTTATATTCCAGTGGTAACTTCAAAAACGCCTCAGGGAGGAAACCACCAAATCGTTAAAATCAAATATGCTTTGAAGAATACTTGGGGTCTGTATTTAAGGGTGGGGAAAGATGTGCCTTTTAATTTTTTTTTTTTTTAATTAAATCAGCTGTGAGTTTAAAGTTCAGAGTGTTAGAAACTGCTTTGATGTTTCACTTCACATAGTACCAACCTTTTAGCACAGTATAAACAATCATGTTCCCCCATCTTGAGATAAGCTTCGCATCATGTGAACATGTAACTGAATCAAAAGCAGCTGTCAACTTAAACAAACCCATCAACTCTATCCATAAAACAAAATAACCCATGGTATAACTCTATTAATCATTTTTGCTCATGACTAGGCAAATGCATGCTGTAAGCAGAAGACATTTAGAAAGATACTAAATGCATTTTGTAACTTCTGTTCTATTGGAATAATCTGTAATTTATTTAAATCCTGTGACATTCGTATTAAGGCACATCTTACCACCTCGCAGTCCTGGGAGAAGCAATGGAACGACAGTTTATCCAAAACACCAAAAGTCTTCCTACAACCACCATAGCAAAGGTTTTTGCTAGCAGAGTCCCTGAAGGCCCTGCAAGTGGGATGACCCTTTCCAGGGTGGCATATTAAAAGAAGAAAATTAAGTCTTTCCTAGGATTCAGCTCAGCAGGTGCAATACCCTCCTCCAAAAGCTTCCATGCCCACCGCTGCCACTGGGGGACAGGGTTAGGGCAACTGGAGAACCAAGGACATCAGGAATGACCCAGAACAAGAGGGTGCTGCCAATAACTTCACTGACCGAAAACAGTCTTCACGCATTCAACTTAGGCATAGGTATTTTGTGACAAAATACAGGATTAACCTCCCAGGAACCTCACTGCGATTTGGTGATTAAAGAGAAGTCAAACTGATTTGCATTATACCACCTGCTGTGTTTCAAGCCAACTTGATTTTCTGACAGCTGGGCACTTCTATAGGGTTGCTGTTTTACAGACAGTTCCATTCTTATACAGAGCTTGAGAAAGGTATACACCAGGAATTGTTTTCCCTGTATGTTATAACAAGTCTGCCATCACAATATCAAGGCAACCACAAATGCCCTATGGTTTAATAAACCAAAGAGGAAATCCTGATGGAATATGCTCCACTTGCAACAGAGCTACTGTGCATTTGACATCCATGAACTTAAGAAGCATCACTGGTTCTCCTCCTTGCCTAAATACTTGGCATTTATTTGGGATAATGTTACGTATGCTGTGATGAGGTCTAAGATGTAGGAACTGTCTACACTGTGTGCTGGCTAACTGGCACCCAGCTTAGTCCAGAATATAAAAATCTCACTGTACTAAGCACGTGAAATGTCTGCTTCGTTTTACAGAAGACCAAGAATTCAGACCAGGGTGACAAAAAGCCAGACTCTTCTACTCTTTGATAACACAGATAACAGTCTATTGCATATTTTCTCTAGAAAAACGTTGCAACTTACAGCACAGAATTAAAAATCTTGCAGAAGATATTTTCTTTAGTATACTTTAATTAAAACGCTGTGGTTGTAGGTAAGTGGAATTTTGTTTTGCCAACATCATACTTTTTGAAAAAGCAGTAAAAATACTTCCTAGGCTAGCAAGGGACCAACAAAAGTTCAGAGAAGTGGATCACATGGTCAGCTGAACACTAATACCTTTTTTCAAATTCTATGAAAACAAACTTGTTCCCATGAAGGCCAAATCAGACCCCAAAGCAATACTTTGCAGCTGATATAAAGAATGTTGAGAGACAGTACTTCGATTTGTTAGCAATTCTGTTATAAATCACAGCACTGCAAATCAGTCTCAGACTAAAAGGAGAAGGGAAAGTAATTTGTACCCAAAAAATAGAACAGGTTCTTACTTGGACAGGAGCTTGACATAAAAAAAGGAAGGGGAAAAAAAAGATTAAAATCATTCTGTACAGGAATAATTCTTTACATACTGTCAGTCATGGAGCCCAAAGAAACAAACTTAAGAAAGGCAACTTTTTACATTAACTAATTCAACTTTAGATTCCATGAGAACAGAAAAATGCAATTAAAAATAACGTGATGATCTAATTCAGAGGTTTATCTGACTGCCGTCCAGAAGCACTTGCTGCTCCTCAGACAGCCATATGTACATGCACTAGTCTCTTACTGCTACAATGAATTAAAAGATAAGTAAAACAATTCAATTATATTTTAAGAGTCATTTCCCCAGGGATATAACTAAATTATATTAGCAAATAGAAAAAGATGGTCCAGTCTTTGAACTCTACAATGGTCCCACTCCATGAGTATCCTATCTAGCTACAGTGAATCCATCCACTTAGCTCCCAAGATCCACTACTGGGCTAAGAGCCGCTAAATGGTTTTCATTACAGAAAGAGTTGATTAAGACTCCTTTCATTAGTCATCACCCCACATTGCATGTTTTTTGAAGGGGAAAAAAGGTGTTCCCTTAATTCAACAACTGAATAACAAGTTAAAGACTCCCAGGATTCAGTTTATTTTAACCTGACCTGCTAACTCATGCAAAAACTAAAAACTGTCCTTAATATTAGACTTTACATCGAAATTCGCTCACAAAGATTTAGAAACACTTTGAAATACAGAAAACAAGATTTTAGAGTTACAAGGTTACACTTAAGTAGACACTGTGTAAGAAAAGCAACGCTGTGCTAAGTTAGGCTCCATGAAAGCTGGGAGTATCACAATCAGAGATTTCTTTACCAAAAGATCAAGTTCTCCTTAATAAAGCGGACTTCTCTCGTGCAGTTTACAAGGGAGTTTGATCACTGCTCGCATCAGGTTGCCTGCTCAAGTGATGTTCCCCTTACTGTGTGACTGGTATTCTTCCAGTGCCAGCGTTTGTATATGGGCACCCGACACAGCAACGGCTCCAGGTATGAACTTTTGATTCCACTGTTCATTTCTGTACAGGACACAAGACATCTGCACTCCCTCGTGCAGAAATATGAACAGGCCATTTTTTTTAGCCTGCACTTGCAGCAGGACAGATATAATACTTTTTCCTTCCTTCTTTCAGTCAGAGCTCCTGAAAGACAACCAAGTCACAAATTAACTCCCCATCTCAAATGAGACCTTTACTGTGCCTCACATGCAACCAGGATAATTTGCTCCAATTTGCTCTAAGCAGCAGATAAGTGTTCCTATTTATCATCCTGCAACAGATGGAGCAAGTCTTCTAGGCAAAGACTCCTTCCTTCTCCTCCTCTACTCCTTAACTACCAAACATAAAAGCAACACCTACTTCAAGCTTTCACCTGCAAGGGCAAAACTGCCAGGTCCACACCTCAGGGACAGTTAAGGATTTCAGCAGTTTTCTGGAGGCATTTACCCCTGTACTGTATCATGAAACAGGAGCCATCACATCAGTTTAATTTTTGGATTACAGGGACTCCTGTTGCTGGAAATGGGGAGCCTACACGTTTGACAGGATTAAAACGAACTTTTCTCCTGCTCATATTCCTCTTCCTTGGTCTTCAACACTTAGGTTAAACAGTTTAGCCCAATGGATCCAGAAACGCTTCTGACATCAGGACAAACAATGCAGGTCAATTCTCCCATTATGCAACAGACAACCACCATATTCTTCACCTTTTAAGCAGCGCCCAAGAATAGGCCAGTTTCTGGGCACTATGTGTACTATGGGTCATACTGAAATCCCTAGTGCAGTTGCTAGAGTTTATATAGCTTTACCAGACGCTTCTCAGATGAACCACGCAGATATTTTGCAAAAAAATGAGTAACTGTGAACAAAAAGACTTCCACAGTCTTAGCTTATGGATGTGTAAGTGAACACATCAAATCAAGCCGCTGGTGGACCGAACAGCAAGATGAGCAGGTTTTGTCCCTGAGGAGCAGAATTCTTCTGAAGAGAGCAACCCAGTACAAGAAAAGTAATGCTCTAAATAGAACAGCTGAACTAAACTCTTCCAAGTTTACAGGCCAGTGTGATCCTAGGCACAACTATGTATAAGAAGTCACTGAGTGGAAGTCCCCTACAATAGAGGTTATTAGCCATCAATAAAGGCATTAAGCTACTTTTGCAGTATTAACAAATTTGATTTATCCCAAGCTTTTCTTCAGGGGGGACAAACCAAATCATGGGATCCCTGCTTCAGTGGAAAGAAGATTAGGCACTTAATTATTTAGCAAACTCTCATCTTCAGTCGGAGCAGAACTTGATCTGCAGTTTTTATTATTACTAATCAGGCTTTAGAGAGACTGTACTGATTGGGTACTGCAAACAAGAGAGACAAGGACTGTGCACTGTGAGGAAGAGTACAGCATGGTTAGACCGTGCATCCATGCATTTGATCACACCTCGGATCAATTAGAAGACAGAACACAAGACAAGCAGTCCTAATTATGGACAACAGGGATAACTACAAAAGATTACAGACCACTGCCTTTGTAATTTGCCCCTACTGTATTACTGTATATAATTTCTAAAGGAAACGCACTTTGCAAACAGCATTTTCCATGATTACTTAGTGGGTAAAGAGCGAGACGGAAAAGCTGACAACCAGCACACCGAGGAGTCCTACATACCCAGCGCTAACACTTGATGCTTCCTCTGAGGCAGATGAACCACTGCTGCTTTTACTATTATTTTCAGCACGGCATAGATTCCTCCGTATACGAGAACATGAATCGCTCTCCAGCACACACACAGATGAGTAACTAGAAAATTATCTTAATGGCTACATAAATCACATGTGGCTACTTAGCATAGCCAAATACATGTCTGCATAGGAAGCACTCTCCTCAAAACTGTCTGCAGTATTTCATCAACCTCGCAAAAGAGTAAGTATGCCAAAAAAACAAAATTAAAGCAGCAATTATTCATCCCAGGGCAATTCATACCTGTCTACAGAAACGTGCGGGCTTTGTTGCAGGCGCCTATACTCATACCAAAGCTTGACAACAGTGCAGGCAGGTCAGCGCTGCGCTGAAACTGGAGGGGATGACAGCACGCTGTGCTAGCTTCAGTCCCACCAGGGCGGGCCCGTCACATCTGTGGGACATCCTGGTTTTAAGACCTCTCCTGAATGCTGGGTGTCAAAAGATACAAATCTTTCTGTGTGTGCATGTGTATATATATATATATATAACAAAAAAAAAAAAAAAAAATTTTTTTTTCCCCCCTCAATGTGCGTATATAAATACATACATATATAAACCCCCTATTATTTTTACCTGGGGGGAAAGTGCTGTACATACTGAACGGCCTGGTGTGGCACGCTGCCCACAGAAGTCCCCGGAGCCTTAGCTGCCCGTCCGCGAGGAGAGCTGAACGATGGAGACCTGTCACTCTCACTTCTCTTCCTGATGCTTACGTTGCTTGGCTTGGCCCACAAGTATACTGTCGCAGGCAAACGCTGCATTACAGATCTGCCACTTCATCTAAAATCCTCTGTTAATCGGTTTATTTGCAACCGTTAATCCAACACCAGTGCTGCTGGCTTTTTACACAAGGGACAAACTGCAGTATCTGTTTTTACTTCAGTTTATCTTCATATTTTTGCTCTCATAGCTTAATATTAACCAGCAGGAACCTCTTCCAAAACAGTTATTCTGATATTGTTCTTACACACGGGTCTACAGTTGAAATAACAGGGTACCAAATTCTCTCCTTCCTTAAATAGCTGGGTTTTGGTTGGCTTTTTTTTTTTTTTTTTAAATCTTCTTCCTGTACTCAGATGATCCTGAGCTCAGTTGCTCTGCAGAGCATTTTCCTGAATTCACCAGTCCTCAATTTAAAGAAAACTCCTTGCGTCTGCATGTCTATTCACGAGTGTAAAGAAGCCCAAGTCTAAACATTTTGGACCATAAGGCTATAGGTGCCCAATACTTTTGACTTCAGTGAAAGCTCCAGCTGTTCTACCCTTTTGCCTTTGCGCTTAGATAAGGTCACAGGATTATCCCAACTCAATTACATTATTACTTAAATTGCAAAACATCCATACGTATTAGATACTCCTGATCTTATCAGCAAGAAGCCTACCTACTGTACTCCAAAACTCAAGACAGGTGAATAAAAGTCTTTTTTTCCAAATAAAAGGACAATTGAAAAAAAACCTAAAACACAGTGTTTATCTGGAGACATTTGAATGTATGTCAGTAACAAAGCCAGTAACACACTGCTGCTGCTCCATAAGTTTATGCTAACTGCTGCCTGAGATGCACCTAACATAGTATTACTACAACAGACTAAAGAAAAAAAGTGGAAAGATAAGAGTTAGTCACCTAATCTCCACACTCCCTGCCACTGTTGCTGCACTCATGACACTTAAAATAAATTGCCAAACGTAACAGCACTCATTAGATGTTTTAATGACTTGAACTCTTCTTGGAACAGTACATTAATCCATCTCTCCTAGACTTGTTTCTTAATTTTTTTGTGTGTTATTAGTTACCATTTCATATAGTTAAGTACCCAAAATTTTAACTGACGTTTCTACGAACCAACTGCAGTGACAAACCAGTGTACAGCAATTGGCATCCTCTGCACAGAGCATAAATCTCATCTCGCCTCCAGATGCTGTCAGACACCAGAAGGGGACTCAGAGTTCACCCCCAAACAGCCACCACTCTCTTTCAAGCTATTGATGCACACATGCCACATCAAGTGTTCCAAAAGAAGAGCAAGGCAGAAACACAAAATAAGGACCACTAGTTTGCTCCGACAGTGACGTGGACTTAAAATAGACACAATCTCTACTCTGCTCATTCCTTCAACTCTTAACTTGCAAGTATTTTAGCTGTGACAATGTTTATCCCGTAATATTCACTGACTGCCAAATGGATTAAAAAAAATAATAAAATGAAACACTACTGGATATTTTTAGTTGTGTGTTTTTTTTTTTTAAATAAGTTTCATGACTACACGTCAAACACAAACCTAAACTTTTTGGCTCCAAAGCAAGCCTATAATTAGAAACCTCATTTGTTCTGGTAGTCAGGAGAGCCATTTTCCCTGGGGAACATTACTGAAAGGAAACCCAGGAAGAGTTGTAATGGCCAAACAACATGAAGTTTATTAATAACGGACACTGGTAACACAAAGACATCCTAACTAGACTTGAGCAGTTACAAATTGCATTTTACCCCTAGAAACCGTTTTCTTCCCAAATAAAATACTTTTTTTGTCTCTCTTCCTCTCAATGAAATGCCTTGAGCCACTCTGCAAATTCACATGGAACAGACCTAAAAAAGAGCTTCTGCACTCAAAAGTTCATCTACTTTTTCATGCTTGTACCAGCTCACCCATAAAAACCAACCAAACAAAAAAAAACAAACCAAAAAAAGCCATTGCTACACCTTTCCCTGCAAACCCCCACTTCCAACAGCGGAATGAGAGGTGGCTGATACCTTGCCAGGACTAGTTAGGGATGAGACTTTCGCCCTCTGCTTTTTGCCTCTCCCCTTCATACCTCCTCTGCTCTTTTATATCCGCTTTCCATTTCCAGCTTTTTTATGCATTTCCTCTCCCACCCCCATTACCACACCTGCAAATCCCACTGACGTGCAGAAAAGACGGCCACAAAAATAACGTCAAGGCAGGGGGCACCGGGTGCAGGGGACGGAACTAAGACGGTGGGTCTGGAAGTCATAAAGATCGAGACCAGTAAGGGGAAGAAAGAGAGAGAAACGACTTCAGACAGGGAAGGACTGGTCTTGACAGCCAGCAAGCATGTTCTCAGGTGCAGGAGGAAAAGCGTGCATTTCTGGAAACTGCCAACAGAAGCAACTGCATTTTTCTTGCAAGCACTTTTACAGAGCCCTCCACGAAATGGTGAAAAACAGAGCATAAACACACGGTTGCTTTTTGCTTTGAAGAGATGAGCAGTATCCAAGTGCCAGCCTTCACATCCCCAAGCTATTTTACACTTGACCTCAAGCAGAGCGCTCTCACATTTTGCGTGCAAACTATTCATGATCGGATGCTGAACACAAGCTGCAGGATTTGCCCTGTTCTAACAGCTGGGATCCACGATATTCACAGCACCTCCAGCTTCTGAAGCAGTGTTTCCCAAAGCACAGTGGTGCCCCCTCTCGCGGACCCCTCACCTGTAAGGGCATTTACAGACAGAAGAATATCTCATGTTTCTAACTGTTGTAAGCACAGGGACGGGGGACATTGAAACACAGAGCAGGCCAAACCAAGCACAGGGATGTCCCCAGGTGTTCGCAGTGATCCTCACGGAAAACAAGAGCTTAGCAGGACTGGGAACTAACCCACACGCCAACCACAGCACCTGAAAAGCCGCTGTCCATCAAGCCACCCGAGAAAAGAGAAGTATTGCGAGGATTTACATCAATGCCATTCAAAGTGGGAGAATACAGGGAACTGGCACAGGGAAGAGGAGCATAGAAAACATACGCAGGAAGGTGTGTATCCCTCCAACATAGGTATGGCTTGCAGGAGCAGGCATGACTGTTTGCGCTTTTCCTGAAAGGATAAGGGTGGGCAGGAGGAAAGAGGGAGAGAAAGGGGTCAGCTTCAGAAGTTTGCAAAACATCATCTTTTGGCATTTTCTCTACAGGGAATGGACGACTTCCAAAGGCTTGATCATACAGAAGCACGGGTCTGATCTTGCAAAAGCCTATGCACATGGGTAACTTCACCTCACATGAACAGTCACACTGGCAGTACAAAAATATTTACAGTTCCTCCTTTTTCATTTATTGAGTCATTGCAAATGTGAAAGAGGGCCCCACTGAGCTTAATCTAGCCTCCAAGAGTTAGATTTTACAACAGCCACAGAAGATAACAAATCTTAAATAAATCTAAACTTTCATAAGCAACAACACAGCATAAAGCAACCTGCATTTTATGCACGCTGCCCTCAGATTAAAGTTTTTCTTGCTTAAGAAATCACTTTGGAGCCACTGCTAGCCCCAAAACACTATGCTGCCAGTCATACACTGTAATGTTTTTTATGTTTCAATTTTTCACAAGTGTATGCTGGTTTTGGCTGGGATAGAGTTAATTTTCTTCATAGTAGCTCACAGGGGGCTATGTTTTGGATTTGTGCTGAAAACAGTGTTGATAGCACAGGCTTGTTTTCATTATTGCTGAGCAGTGCTTACACAGAGTCAAGGCCTTTCCTGCTTCTCACCCCACCCCACCAGCGAGCAGGCTGGGGGTGCACAAGAAGTTGGGAGCAGGACACAGCTGGGACAGCTGACCCCAACTGACCAAAGGGATATTCCATACCATATCAAGTCATGCTCAGCATATAAAACTGGAAGAAGAAGGAAGAAGGGGGAGATGTTTGGCGTGATGACACTTTGGCTTCCCAAGTAACCGTTATGCGTGATGGAGCCCTGCTTTCCTGGAGATGGCTGAACACCTGCCTGCTGATGGGAAGTAGCAAATAAATTCCTTGTTTTGCTTTGCTTGACAGTGCAGCTTTTGCTTTACCTATTAAACTGTCTTTATCTCAGCCCATGAGTTCTCTCGCTCTTACCCTTCCGATTCTCTCCTCCATCCTGCTGCAGGGGAGCGAACAAGTGGCTGTGTGGGGCTCAGCTGCCTACTGTGGTTAAATCTCGACAAAGTGGTAAAGAGAGAGGAGGAGACAAATCTTTAACCGCTCGACAGAAGATTAAGCATCTTAGGTAAAGGCCAAAGGTACTATCACAACAGTTTTACACCAGAATTGGTAGCAATCCTCTAACGCTGTCTTAGCTGCGGAAACTGAGGTACGTAAGTAAGCCCATCCCTGCCTCATTAAATGGAAGTCAAAAATTCACCCAGCTATACTTAATATCCTTTTTGCCTTCTTTTCTTTGGAAATCCATACAAAACAAGTCCAAACGCTACTACTGAGTTTTTCTGCAGGCACAGCTGCAAGCCAAAAGCTCTAACCAATTTCTTCCCTGTGAGAAAGGGGACAGAAGGATAAAAGTAATTGCCAGCACTTACGTCTCCTACAAGGGAAAAAAAGAAACCACACACTGCAAAACTTAATATCTGTACGGTTGAGAAAGACACAGAAACAATAACTAACAGCTCCCCTCTTTTCTCTTCGCTCAAGGGAACATAGTATGCATTTTTTGACTAAACCTCAAATACAAACCAAAAGTAACATCCTCATCTGTACAAAGAGACTTATTATGATTGTTATTGCTGGAAGGGGAAACTCACTCTTACTGGCCACATGACTGCTGAAATCTACATTCAGCATTGTTTGGGGATTTTTTTTTTCTTTATAACTCAGCAGCTTAGAGCAACTGGTAATAACTTTATGACTAGAAACATTTCGCTGAGCATTTCTGACGCTGCAGAGCCAGCAATACAGATGAATTTGTTCCAGGCTACTCAATGCATACTTAAACATGTACCCTGCAGCACCTCACTGCAGTATGCTTTTGGGAAACATTAGTAGAGCACAATATCAAATTTTAGGGTTTTTTTTTTTTCCATCCCCCCTTGCTCGGGAGCGTTAACCTCACATACAGCGATTTACGCGTTTGCATAATTTGCTACTTACACAACGAGTATTTAGTACGACAACTCGTACAACAGCGTTATAAAGACACGCGTATGTTTTTAGATTCTGAACTGAGACCTAGGCCCTGTCACGTCTCATGACACCGCAGCTACACGCAGCCTGACAGCAGCTAGGTATCTGTTCACACAGCACCCTCACGCCACAGTCCTCCTCTAGCGGCCAGGTGGCAGCCGACGCCAGCCAAATAGGTTAGCAGACGAAGTTCAAGGACACTCAGCAGGACTTGCCAACTTCCACAGAGTCCCTCAGGTTAGCGGGAGGCTGAAACTCAAGATGGGTGAGAAAAATGAGAAAAAAAGACGACCCCCGAGGAGGGGTGCAGCGAGAAGCACCCCGGGGAAGCAGCCATGACCTAATAAAAAGCTGATCCCAGCCTATTTGCACAAGGTGCCCGAGCTCAGGTGCAGGGAGAGGGTGCGCCCAGGCTCCCTGCCAAACTTTGGAAAGGAAGCTAAAGCTCAAGAAAACTCTGTGCACTTCCTCGAACGGGAGCAGGAGTTTCCTGAGGGGCAGTTAGAGGGCTTAAGTTTTAAGCAAATCACAAACAAGGCATAACAGATGGAGAACCTCGGAGAAACAGAAACAAGGGTTGGCTTTCTGCGGCACAACGTAGCCGAGGGGAACGACCGTGGGCAATGAACGATGGGTCCTCACAAGCCCCACGGGTGGACCAGAGGGGACCTAAGGTATCCAGGCTTTGACAAGCAAGTTTATAACTAGGTCTCCACAGCAGCAGTAAAACCCACACCAAAGCGCAGTGGGGGGAAAAAAAACACATGTACAGAGTCTGTGTAAAGAAACAGGCGCTGAACAGAGAGAAGCCACAGCCAACGGTGGGAGCAGGGGAAGAAGAGCTAGCAGAAGCAAAACCGGCTCCCTAGCTTACAGCTTCCAAAGATACAAACCACCTCTGGAAAGAGATCCTGCCCTTTGGGAAGAGAAAAACGAGAGGGGGCCGGACTGCTCAGCTAAAGAAACATGACATTTACCCAATATGGTTTAACGACTGCTCTGGATGGGACAGGGACTGTTCCATTTTGTATCCCTGATGAGAGTCTTAGCCCTAGGAGAGAGGGGCTGGTTTTGTTACGGCAAGGCTTCCTCCACACACCAACACTTCTCGCTCTGCCTGCAGGCCTGCGAGTCCTCCCCCGAAACTTCAACGCTGACCACAAAAGCGGTTGGCTTTGGGTTTTGGCTTTGTTTTTAATCAGTTCTTCACTTCAAAGCCCACTTGCAGTTGACTTCCTGAGCTTGAACGCTCAAACCATGACACTTAAACACTTCTGAGGGCCTTCCTCTGCCAACAAAACAGCTGAAGAGGCTGTCATTCAACTGGAAACCAGCTCCCAGAGGAGCGCAGAGGCAGCCCCCGCCGTACCCCAGCGGAGCCGACCGCAGGGCTGATAGCAGGGTTACTCACCACAGAAACATGTGGGGTTTGATCACCTCCCCAGCCCGCCGGACTCCGGGCGGGGGGGGGAGTCGGACTTACAGGCTGGCTCCCTCAGGCCGCCTCCCGACGCCGGCACCGGTCTCCCCGGAGAGACCACCGGCCTCAGGGCTCGAAGCCCGGGGGTGAGCGAAGCCCGTCCCCGCCGCCGCCTCCCCGCTCCGGCCCGGGGCCCGGGCGGCGGACACGTGGAGGCCGCAGGGAGGGAGGCGGCCCGGCCCGGCCCGGCACTTACTTGCGGGGCGGCCCGGCTCTTGCCCGGCGGCCTCCTGAAGAACGAGGTGCGGGCGGTGAAGAAGAACTCCTCGGACTCCTCCTCCTCCAGGCTGCTGTAGCCGCTGCTCATGCTGCTGGTCCAGGTCATCGGTTGTTGCTGCTGCTGCTGCTGCTG
>VZTL01068072.1:51007-75712 GCA_013400535.1 Scopus umbretta | reverse complement strand
ACTGTTAGATAAGCTAAACCTTTGACTTCATCCTGATACTTACAAAAGAAGTCTTAGTCTGAAGACATTGAAAAACTTGCATAGTATTTGAATTTTTTTCAAATTTACCTATATTCCCAGCTCTGGTTCTACAGTAGTTTCCCATTTATGAGCAGTCATATATGTAATTTTATTTTTATTAAATTTTTTTCAATACATTTAGTTGCATCTTTATCTCATAGGTTTACAATGCTGGACCAAGCACTCTCCCTGGAGCTTTTCTTGACATTTCATTTCCAAACCGCCTCTCTGCCACTGGAGCTGAAATATTTCATGTTCAGCAGATGATGGTGAGTATGTTGTGATATGTTTTGAGCCTAGAGAGGCACTGAGAGCTATCGACGTCTGAAACAAAAAAAGTCCAGCAGAGCTAGATGAATCCGTTGCTTTTTTAGACAATAAAAGGTTCTTTAGTGGCCAGATCATCATAAGCAGCTGAAACCCTCCAGCTGTTGATTGCTGTCCCTCACCTAGGGCAAGCAGCTGGTTTTGTGTTCCTGGTTTCTTACAATGCAGTGTAAAACTAGGTCAGGCTAATCCTGAAGGAAATGTGGAGAACGCTTCCCTGAGTCACACCTCCAGAGAGGATTCAGTCTTAATCAGAGTCCTCCCTGATCAAATGGTGTATGTAATATCAGTAGGATGTGTTACCAAGCTGACTCACGTTCCCTGTTTTTTTCTGTGGTTATCTGCAAAAATGCTAGCTAGGTCTGAATATGTTACCAATATCTATTTTTTCTGTAGTCCGTGTTATAATTTACTCTTTTTGAGTGTTCTTTTAACAAAAATAAGTAACAGAGAAATTTATTCTTTCAACACAGTGTTTTTCAAAAGATGATTTTGTGTCAACTACAAAGAAACTCAAATTAACAGTGGCAAAGGACACACATTCTTAGATTTCATTTCTAATATTTATTTATTACTTTCAAAGTTTTTGTTAAACCACTAAAATACCATCATTTATACTGTGGTGGCCAAGAGAGGGAAACCTTACTACTGAGGTAAATTTATTGCTGAAATTCAGAGTAATCTGTCTTTGTGAGGTGGAACCAGCTCTTTGGACTACTTGAAAAGAAGCATTATACTTCCTTCATTGTTAGCTACTTTTCTAGCCTTTTGGCTGGAAAGTATTACTGTCCCTCATATGCAAGTAACTGTGTCACTGAATCTGTGTAAATATAGATCCAATAAGACCTTTCTAAGTACGTTTCCAATATTTGTGCTGTTGAAAGGTATGAGATGAATATATATATGGCTTATAGGTAGGCACTAAAGACAGAATCACAGATTTGGGATATTGTATGAGGCACCAGTGTTGTATAGACTGAGTCAATTCTCCAACTAGACTGAATTAAGTCTCCAGCCTATGTCTCATTTTCCATGACATTGCATTTTAATGTTTTATTTAGTCCAGCCTTACATGCTGAAGATCACTTTCCCTTCAACACACTGCCTGCCAAAGGATCGTGACCCGTTTCCTTGTCCTTTCCCTGGTCTCTGTGTGCTGTGGGAGAGGGTGTGTGTCTGTGTGTGTTCACAGCAGAAGCAGAGAGGTGGGAGTCTCTTTAAAAGTTTTTGTCTGCCCAAGTGTCGGTGTCTCCTGTGAAGTCAGTCATCCTATATATTCCTATATAGCTGACAGAGGAATAGAAAACGCAGCCCATCTAACTGAAGGTGTCATGAATTCCTTCTAGGTATTGCTTGTTTCTCTGTGTTGACTCTTCCAGAAGTCTGCGCAAATTGTCTTAGACAAGACAGCTGTTGCATACTTGAATTAGCGGAGGTGTATGCTACCCACCAAATGGACAAGGGCTAATTTCCAGGCATAGTTTGTCATCATTTCTACACAAGACCCTAAGTTACACTGACAAGGATGGGATGGACTATATGGTTTCAAATAGCTATTAGAAAAACAAGGCAAAAACCTTAAATCTTGCACTTAACTTGGTTTTCATCGCTGTTGTACCTCTGGTGGGTTACCTAAAGGAGGTCCAGCTGGGTGATGTGGCCTTGGGCACTGTGCTAATAAATACTTGTAGGGTTTGCATCCCTTTTCCTAGACAACAGGTTGCATTTCTCCCAGCATTATTTGATGTCTTTCTTCTACTTTGGAGTTTGTCTTTGTAGAAATTTCAGACTGCTGTTGTGAGACCTATTTGTGTTGCAGGCTGAAAAGTGGTAGTGGGCAAGTGTGGTTTTATGAGAGATGTCTGCATGATATGCTGGCGTACCCTGGATCATTTCAACCACTGTTTTGGGGTACATGGTCAGTAGGAGTCTAATGCATGACTTTTTTAGCATCTCTGACATGTCAATAAATGTTATCCAAGCAAATCCCGTCTGGGATAGTGGTTATCCCCGCTTTACAGATAAATAATTGAAGCACCAAATGGTTTGCCTGAGGTCACAGAGGAAATTTGTGTCAGGGCCAGGCACTGAACCCATGTCTCCCAAGTCTTACTGTGTAACAGGAAAAGCATCCTACTCTCTTTGCTCCTGCATCTCTCCCACTGAGTTTTTATTGACTGAAAAGGGAACTAAAATCATGGAGCTTTTCATCTTTTCATAGACTAAATATACTTAAACAAAACCCTAAAAGCAGCAGTTTGGCATGAACTATGGAAAATGGGTTAAAACAGCTGTTTTTCAAGAGCATTTTTGTAAGTATAGTCATTAAAGATTTCAAGCTTTTGCTTATTTTGAACTTACCAGAATTTAGACTGCAGTAAAGGTGATAGCGTCCTTTCAGACAGTGCAGGTGTTTCTGTGATTACACCTTTATACCTATAACCCAGGCATTCTAGGTGTCATCATTGCCAGACCTTTCAGAATAGCTGTCATTAATAGAGAGGATTAGGAATTGTCATTTATCTGTAACTGAAACTGTTGATACACATTTGGGATTTGATGACATAGTGGTTTTGTTTTTTCAAAGCTAATAATTCTTTTGCCACTAATCTGATGTACATTACAGCAGTGAAATTTATGGGTGAAAATGCATAGTAAAAGCACTAGAGTTTGTGTCTCAAATACACATATACCACACAAGATAGTGCCAGGAGCTAATTCCTTCATATCGTATTGACTGATTTAGTCTTTCAGGCACAAAAAATAATAAAAGGAAGAGAGTCACATATGGCCCACTGGAATGGTCTGTATCTCTGGGAGGTGTTAATAGGAATTATTACCTTGCTGCTTTTAGAGAAAATGACAGCCCTCATGCTTCCTCTGTTCCTGTGGCTCTACGGTTTTGGCTTTATTGCAGAAAATGCTTTAAGATTTTCTTCAAGAGAAATTCAGGTCACAGAGATGTTTTGACATTTGGAGTTCTGCCTTAGAGATGTTCAGATGCTTTTCAAGGGGTCTTGGGAATTTCTGCAGCACTTCCCCCAACAAAAACCCCTAATATACAAGGGAAACAAGTCAACAGTAAAAGCCAGAAGTAAAAGAAAGTGGATAATTGAAAGAAAACTAGAAAAAAAAAACACAAAACAAAACAAAAAACAGTGAACTTCCTCCCTATCAGAAATTTTAAACCAAAAGGAAATGCTAGAAATTTTACAAGTAATTTTAACGAGGGAATTTCACCACTGACATTGATTTGACATAGCAGATACTCAAATTCTGCAGTGGTAAATGATATTTTGGAAGCAGATAAGACAAATTAGGACTTGTTTGTTTTTATGTATTTTTGTGTTTGCTTTCTTGCAAAGGTTTCAAGCCAGGTTAAAAACATAATAAATTAAATACCTCAGCTTGTTGGTAAAAGTGTCGTGATAGGTACAATATAGGTGATGACACAGAATAGCTTCACCCAGAGAGAGTACGGTAGAGTTGGTGTTAACAGAAATGTATATTCTCTACTCTTCAAGCCATTGATTATCTATTCTTCCGCAAAGGAAAACAGTGCTCATTATACTGGTGTGTGTTTTGGTTTTGAACTGAAAGATTAGTAATTTCCTTTGGGTATCCAGCTAATTTGGAGGGCAAGGGAAGCGCTACTTGTCAGCCAAGGAGCTGCTTTCTGGGGCATCCAAAAAGATTTTCACAATGGGACTTCCTACTAAATTAACAAGGGTATTTCCTGAAGCTGTTGATAAATTAGCAATGTGTCCAGGATTACTCTGATGCTGACTTTATAGAACTGGATCAGACTGTTGCCTTCCTATTTATTTTCTTTTCAGCAAAGGTGAACACAGTTATGAGGAACGAGGGACTAACTGTTGGAAACTGAGTTTGTCTGTTTAAACTGGAAGCCAAATGCAGTGCAGGCAAATGATCCTCACCCCTCCTCTGGAGGGACCAAGCTCTGCAGGGCTGCCAAGTTGTTTAGACTCCAGTCAGACAATTGTCGCCAGAATCAAAGATGGACGGCGTTAGCCCAGAGCAAGTGCCCTTGTGGGTTTTGGAAGGAGTTATTGCTTCTTCTATTGCATGCATCATGCAGGCTAGCAAGCACTGATTTTTTTCACAGAGCCTGTTTAGGTGAATCAATAGCGAGGATATAAAGAACTGTGTTGTTATCATTGCTGAGATAAGAATCTTATTGGAAAGTGAGTCGCACATGTTGCAAGACAGTCTTTTCAAAGAGTTTGCAGTCCAGGCAATGAAATAAAGGGGAATTTGGAGGAAGGAGGGAGAAGGAAAGAAATACTGTCCTCAATTTTCTGATGAGAAACTCCCTCCCTGCATGTAACTTTTGATATCTAAGTGTAGTAATCACTGTTGTAGTAATTGCTAGTAATAGAATATATGTAAATTACTATGTTATCTTACTTTAGTAATTAATGGAGAGAGAAGGGCATAGAAACGACTCTGGAGAAGCACTTGCTGGTCTCCACTGGCAATACAAAAGCCATCTAGTTTCCCTAGGGTCTAAGCTTAGACTTCAAGAATTATCTCCAGAGAGCGAAAAAAGGGCTAAACCTTAGTCTTGTGAATCCTGCTTCCATTAACCTTGAGTGTGCCAGTTAGCTCAAGCCCCTAGTTCCTGGTCCAGTGTTCCCATCACTTTTTGGTTAGGGAGCTAAATGAAAAGTCCTTTTGTTGGGAGGACAAATGGAAGTCCTCCAGTTGTCCTATTCTGCTTGGCATATTCACTTCACACTTCTCCTTTCTTCTGTCTGAGTGGGTGAGACCTGCATTGTGCCCTTATGAAAGCTGGGTATCAGTAAGAATTAAAAAATAAAGAAAAGCTGAACTGGAAATGAATTAATGGCATGGAGGTGTTGAAGAGAATTCCTTTTCCAAGTTGCTTTTTAAGTTAATGGCTGTGTGAGCATGAGACTGTAGAGAAGTATGTCATGTTCATTAAGGAAAACCGTTGAAATAAACGTTATTCTCTTCATGTGAACATTGAAACAGAAAAAGTAAAATGGAGACAGTCCCAGAGCCACAAGACTTTCCTGGCTGATGACAGGTTACATTTTTAAGGCCAGTTTTGTGTAGCACTCATGTCATTCTCTCCCTGGCATTTGCATGGTAATGTCTGTAAGGAACAGGAAGATGTTACGGGAAAGAGTTAAAGCTTGCTGTCTTGTTCCATGAAAGGTCCCAGGCTGCTTGAAGTTTTTCTTCACTTGTATAATGAAAAAGAAATCTTCGCAATTCTAAAACCTTAAATGTAATTTCTGCTTATTATCTGTAGGGTGCTATCCTCCAGCATAAGAATAAGATGCTTTGGCGACTGCACTGCTGATGTTTAAAACCATAAGCAAAGAAGGACTATCAAAGCTCTTTAAAGTACTGGTAGTCATGAGTGCTCCTTGAAGCATATGTTGAGATTATCAGGCTCACTATTGCACGCTCCATATACAGAGGCAAACCTGTATATCGTTATTGTTATGTAGAAAACCCCTTCTTTGTTGGCAGTCAGTTTAAAATTATTTCATTTTGTCTTTTGAAGTTTCAGGACCTGGCTCTGAAAACATTTATACACAGTCCCAGCATGTGAAAATATAAATATTTGCTGATAGTACTTGATGTAGGAAAATTATTTTCCAGCATCAATTTATGCTGCTGCTGATTGCCACCATTGGATGCAAGGTTTGTATAGGAACATTTTGGACTTATAGCAAGATTTATTTTAGCCCTTTGTATTAGTCATCCCCCCTGTAGTCTCTTCATTTCAGTGATTGCTATACACACATTCACATATGCATATTTTGGCACTATATTTAAAGACATAACTAGATTGCTGGAGGAAATTATTCATTCCAGGGAGTTTATTGTACAGAAACTCGCTGACCTTCCTGCCTCCTTCACTTTAATTGCTTCTTTAAATGACACTTCCAAAACATTTTGCTTAGGCAGTTGGTGGTGTTCCTCCCACCCCCAGCATCTCCATGATAGCAATGGAATCTGGCTTTGCCTGAGAGCCCTGTCACTTTCAGAAGAAACTGGTTCACCCACCCTGTCCTGGGATGGCTGGAGGGCAGGAAGGAGCCTACCCCGTGGACCAGCATGGCGCAGTCGCCTCTAGGCATGGGAATCAGGACCCCAAAGCAGCTCAGGAAGAGCTCTCATAAATGTCTTCCTAATGTCAGCATGATAAACTGAAGCTCTTTCATTGAAAAGGAACTTAGCTCTAGTTTAAGATTTCATTGCTACACAGGAAAGGGTGCCTGGCCATAAAATTAAGTTCTTTCCTGAGTTAGGACCTTAAAATAAATCCAAAGCGGAAAAAAAGTCATGGCATTTTTGCTTTACAGGAACCATCTGAATCGCTATACAAAAGCCGTGCCTTGGTTAGAGTTCACTGCCTTTACAGTGCTTGAAAATGATCTTTTCATGCATTGCTGGATAGTGCCTTCAGGATACAGCAAGACTACTTAATGTAGCAGAAAGTTTTCTGACTTTCTAGTTTGGATTTTTAGGTGACACTGGATTTGGACAAATGTTGTGATGTTTTCTATTTGTTTTGTCCAAATCTAGCAATGAGAGTGCTTTGTATTTGCATAAGCAGTGATTTTTTTTTTTTTGGCAAATGCTAGGCAAAGAGAATGATCATAGAAAGCACATTTTGAATGTACAAAGTTAAGTCTGTCTTTCAAGAAAAGATGTTCCTGTAAAGATCAGGGCCACCGAAACATGGACAAAAATGCACTGTGATCTACATATTAAATCAGACCATGGCAACACTTGACATGTTCACTTGTGACCTGTTCACAATTAGCTTCTAAACGAAACCGGTGAAATTTGTCAAATTACTTTTTTCAACAATTACAAGAATTTTCAACAATTACTTTTTTCAAATTTTCCAACACACTCTCCCTGCAAAACTCATGACCTGTCAATATAAAGCGGCAGTCTGATTAATATTTTGTGGCAACTGAAAGTATTGTTAGTTTACAAACTGCCTATAGTTCCTATTTTCTTGGCTGAATATGTGAAATTCGAATTTTGAAAGAGACAGCTGATTTGTCTTTTTTAAAAGTGAATTTCAGATAAAGAAAGAAGTCTTATGAAGTGAATTGTGTATACATATTAGCTCTTATCAGATTCATGAAGGAAGCAGGAGATTTGGTATACTGCAGTAATCAAAAGTTTTCCTGAGGTATGGAAAAAAAAATATACAGTAGCCTTTTTGTAAGCTTCCCAGGCAGAGAATTCCCTGGTGGAGGAACTACTGAGGGAGAAAAGAAGAGAGTCTACAAATTTTTGTTTTATTTTAATTTTTTTTTTTATTTCTTTTTGAAGGAGTATAATAATTACATGCTTTCACTATTTTTCCACTGGTGAAGTTGTTCCTGCCAAAAAACAATGAAGAAGGAAATTCAGAAGAGATGATTGATTAATTCCTTTAGCATACATGCCTCTTTTAAATGCTGATTCATAAACTAGCCATTTTATTTTATAAATAACATACAAGATTTGTGGTTTAAATGTAAATTTAGAAACTAAGAAAGGAAGAGTTTAAAACAATGAAGGGTTTACCCCCTGTTCATGTTGGATTTATCTCATGACTTTGAAAGTACATCATTCCAGTCTTGTGCAAGGTACTGGATAGTATCAAAAGTATCAATAAACCATTCCTTGGGGGAGTGAGAACTCTGAGGGTGTCCTGGAAACAAAGAACATCTTCTGCTTAACTTAAAATATACCACCACCACCCCTGGAGAGGTTGTTGGTTTTTTTAATGAGGATGACTCATTTAATCTTCAAGTGTCTACAATAGATCAGCAAAATCATCCTCTTGGAGGTCATACCTTCTCTCCACTGCCTCTGAAGAGAGCTTAGATCTTAGATACTTTTCTGATACATTCAAATATCTGCTTTAGTGAAGCATCTCACATGAGTTGTTTGAGCCCTACAGGGAATATGTTTATCTTTACAGTCTTCAGAACTTTTCATCCTAACATAAAACAGCCCGTAAGGAAAGTCCAACAGTTAGGTGAAGAAGAATCCTGGACTTATTTATGTTTTATGCACCATAGGAAAGTCTGTAGAAGGGGATGTTCTGGAAACAGGTAGAACCTAGCTGAAGGAGCACTGAACTCCAAGTGATCTCAGGGGCTTTTTAAATGGAGGCGTACCTTGAGATCTATTTACCACCTTGTGTTAAGCATTTCACAGTTCCTCATAGGGAGAGGAAATGTACCTGTCAGTGACTCTTTCTTGGATTTCAGCTGTTAAAGGCTGATACATAAGGAGCATATGAATGTTAGAGGTAGATTGGTTTCCATGTGAGGTGGTGTTTATTCATTCTTAGGCCTGAACCTTCTGTGGACCTTGCAACTAAATCATACGAGTGGTCGGTCTTTCTTCTCACTGTGTACATGTGGTGGTGCCCACTGTCTAGGAAAGAAGCCACTATCTTGTAAGTCAGGAACTTTAAATCAGAAGATCTTTGCTTTTCTTACTAAACTGGGTAGGCAGCACTAGTTCTTGGGAGTACTGCTTCTGGGGATTGCTGCTAAATACATGCAAAGTGGTTGCAGGGCCAAGACCAGGCAAATGTTGCAGGATTATGCTGATCAAATCGGGTTAACAGGTTATTTAATTAAACTGCAGGGTTAAGTGCATCACAAAAACATCTACAGGTGTTGCAATCAGGTTAGCACAGATTTATGCCAAACATGCATCTGGTGTTTTCCTTCCGGCTGGAGGAGCAGGAGCCAGAGCTACGGTGGAATACTCCTATATCCTGATTTAATGCTTTAGCATCTTCACTTTGCTGTTTAAATCTTGTCTCTCATGGCCATGTAAGTTTGCCTATTGGATCTGTGGAGTACTGGTTGTGCTTAACAGCATTGCTATTTTTAGTCAAAATCTTTCAAGGGTTGTGTAAAATGGGTTAATTTTTAAAATTCTTTTCTGTTGTTTCAGTGGCTCTTAAATTTATTGCCAGAATCAACAAAACTGCTCTGACTCAAACATGTTTCATTATCTGTGAATATTAAGCATTTTTGGCATATGGAGCAAGTACTCAGATAACATATTTACATAACTTATTTGTCTACTGTTGAAAGTCTGACCTTGTCTGGAATTTCTTGTGAGTACTCTTTTTTTAATCAGTGTGTGTGACATGTTAGATTAACCATGCCTATCAATTCATCTCTGTTCACCTACTATAGGCTGAATCGGTATCTTTTTAGTCAAGACACGCGTATACATTTTTTCCCTGATACTAGGCTGTGTGCGCTATGGTTAGCAACAAAGATAAACAAAAGTGGATCTGTTATTTATTATCCAATTTGCAAACTTGAACCACTGATTAGGCATGCTCACATAAATAAAACAGTAAAAAAACTAATAAGAAAGGAGAAATATGTAAAAACTATCTGGCAGCACTTTCAAGTACTATATAGCCAAACTGTCCTTTGGAGCCAGCGTACCCCAGGACTGATGAGAAAGGCATTCATTTCGGAGTTGAACAATGTTAACAATTTTGTGAAACAACTGACCTGTGTTCAGACCTTGAGTGTGTTTCCTGCTACTAAAATTGCTGTTCCAAATATCTTGTGTCTCACGATATTTTCCCTGAACTTGCCCCGCGCTTTTTCCTTGTTCGGACTTCCGTTTGTTTCCGCCACACACACTCACGGCTGGATTCCACCTTCATGCTTGTTTTGTGTCAGCTTAATGCTGCTGGTTTCCAGGCTTTCACTAATAACTGGTGATGATTTAGCCCAAGAGGGGAATCAGGCTTACTGGAAGAGCCTGGAAACTTTAAGTTTTAATACCATAATGAATTCCTTTGCGTTAGTGGGAGTCTAGTGTTGTCTATAAGGAATGAGCTGAAGATAAACATTTGCTTGCCTGTTTATCTTGTAAAATGCCAATCATTAAATATGGGCTCAGCACTCAGCTTCTTATGTGCAGCATTGCAGCAGGGAGATTGTACTTCATGCTCATTGGAAGCAACAGCTAGTTTCCTCATGTTTTTCAGTCTCATTCTTCCGAGAGACTCCCATCACATGCATGTACTTAACTCCATACCAACTGCCAATTTCCACTTCCCAGTGCTTGGTCCTCAGCTGACCTTTCCAGCCCCCCATTTGGAGATTGTATTTCATTTCCCTCTCCCAGGTTGACACCTTGTGCAGGATATGAGGCTCTGAAAATAAATAGAGGGTCTCACCTTTGATGCACGTTAAATGGATTGAGGTTAAGTCTAGAAGAGGCCACTGGCTTTCAGTCCACCTGTGAAGTTGATGTTCCAGGCAGTAACATAACACTGAACACTTAAAATGTTTGCTAACAACCCCCAAATTTCTTAAAGGCCCCAAAGGCTTGCTAGAAATTGCCATGTTCTGAGAGTGGCTACAGATGAGCAGAAATGATATTACGGGTACCCTAAAGGTAGGGGACAGAGTTGACAGCAGAAGGGGAATGTGCTGAGGCAGCAGGTATATTATGTCTCCTAGAAACTCCAAACCCCCTAAACCCAGAGCTGACCTGGTTTAGAAACGTGAGAAGTGTTGCATTGGCAGCCCTGGGTTATTCTCTGTGTTCCCAGGGGAACACATGGTGATTGTCCCCCTTGCATTGGTACCACCTTGTTGGAGTGCCAAGCCCAGCCCAAATATTTTCATAAATCCTGACATGTGAAGGGAAAGTAGAGAGGATGATCCCTGTGTACGTAATAAATCCAACATGCTATTCCCATACAGCCCTATTAAATATCCTGCAGTTTTTTCGGGATGTAATGTGTGTGGACTGTACAGGATATATTTTACATACAACTGTTTCACTGTGAAATGTTCTCCTGCTACTTTTTCTTAAGGGTGATGTAATCTGATACGGTTAAAAATAATTGCTACTTTATGGGTTTGCTCCTGCTCCGTAAGACTTTTCAAATATTCAGAGTCCACTAAAGACATCCTGTGGGAATTTCTTCCTTGTTGCAGATACAGCATTTTTAAAGCATGAAGTAATGCACATGCTTTCTCCAATGGTTACGTCTTGTCTCTGAGAAGCTTAGTGGTTTGTGCTGACGACAAAAAGTTGGCAAAGTAACCCATTGTATAGGCTATCCTATTTAAATGTTGTCTCTCAAGCATGGTTATGGGCTCTTTAAGGGGACAGCAACTTCCAGTAAATCAACAAAGCTAGATACTAACTTGGCTCTGAACATGTGGCTGTTTATGGGTAGGGTAGGCAACATAAGGGGTATTCTGCTTTTCTGCACAATGATAGATTAGTAATACTATTAGCCTTTGCAGAGTTACGGTGACTTTTAGAGGCCTGTTATGCAAGGTGCCATTTACAGTCTGTGTAGTACAAATATTCTGGCTTATATCTCTTGGTGTTTATGCATGTTGCATGTATAGGTATGTGTGTTGAATACAATAGGAGACTACACATACATATGTTCATGAGTGAGTAGTGGTTTTCAGTGCCTTAGATTTTGGATGTTGAGCTAAAACTCTCTAAAAAATTCCACAGTGGGAATATCAGAGTGATTTTTTTTTTTTTTTTTTTTACCACCTGCCTTTACCGCAGGGCTGAGCAGTTTGACAAAAGTGCTTTGAACTTGAGATAAAAACTAGAATAAAGTAATACACATGATGCATTCATGTTAGGTATTTTGCAATCTATGACAAGATGTTCCTAGAGAATGGGAACATTCCTACACACAGCCAGCCTGGTATAGAGAAACCTTTGTCAGTAAAAACTTGTGTGGGAAAATTTTACTTTTTTTCTTAAAGTTGGTTTGACTCACATGAAAGTTGAAGACATTATTCAAGATGGTCAAAACATGCTTCTTTCTGATTAGAACAATGACAAATCATAATAAATATATCACGTTATAAATTCTTCATGGAAAAGTTTTTCAAAAATGTTTGGGTTTCCATCAGAAAATCACCCCTTACAAATTTTTCAGTTTAGAATTGAAAATCCAAAAATGTAATTTATTTGCAAAAATACATATTTTTTTTTCTTAATTGGAAAGTTTTCCAGGAGTTGAAGGCTAGGATCAGTAATTGACAATGTTTTAGTTCTGTGTTACAAAAATCTTAAGCTATTACCCTGAAAAAAAATCATTATATATGTGGTAGTCTTAACTACACGTGAGAGCATAGGCTATTGTATATAGAGAAGAAGAAAAAGGAAAAAATAATTTAAGACCTTTGAAATTATTTTTATGCCATTTTTTCTGCAATGTAAAGCTGTTCAATGAAATCTGCTGGGTCAGATTAAAAAAATATATATCACTTCTAGTTATGGAGGAATTTTGTATGGTCAAGACTGACTGTAGGTTTTTTTCTTTCAGAAGGGGTTTGCTTATGTAGAAATGTAACCATTCTAGTACATAACAAACAACATGAATTCGAGGAGGCCTGCTTATAGGAGTTAATTTAATATCTACACTCATGGGTGAAAAAATCTAAAACTTGTTCTTAGCAAGCATGCATAATGTATATTTTGTACGTCTTCAGAGTCATCACCCTTTGCAGAAGTTCTCCTGGGTTGAAAACCAAAGTGTGCCATAGACTGCCTTAGAGTGCTTCTTTACTAGCATCTTAGTTCAGCCCAGAAGTGAGCTTTTAAAGCAGAATCCCCGGCTGTCCCCACGCAAGAACTGTGGTTTGCATTGCAGAGTGCACAAACTTTCCACATCCTCTGCGCTGCTCTGAAACCCCCCTTCTGCTATTTCTGTGAGATGTTAGATCCCAGGTCCTGGGAATATTGCTTTGGGGGTAGTCCTTTTCTGTTTGTAGGCTGCTGAGACTGTGTGGACATTTCTGAAAAGTTCTAGTATGTCGCGTACCCTGAAACTTCAAGACTTTGTCAAAGAGCCTGGCTACCTACTCCATTTCAAAGACTTGCACAGTTCTTACATCTGTAAATTGTAAGCGTTTGCTTATGCAAAGCCCTTGAACTTTGCCAGAAATTTTCTTCGCTGTGTACCAGATTATCAGGTTGGTCACAAGGAGAAAAACAGGTGGCTGGGGTAACACCGTGTTTGAACAAGGAAAGGCTTGAGGCCAAATCCTGAGTTGTATTTGAGATGCAGTTCAGTGTCAGCATAATGCAGGCAGGAGCTTTGTGCTAAGATTTTATTTAGCAGGTTGATTTCCTAGACCTGAATTTTTAATGGAAAACAAAGTTTAATGAAAAGTTACCATAGTTTTGTCTGACTGGTTGACTGAACCTTCCCTTTGTGCATGTAAAAATTGAGGAAAATAAGAGATGGTGTGAAATGTGTCTGATAGTCACCCTAACAAAATAAACAAACAAACAAAAAAAAACCCCCAGCTGTGGCCAGTCCTTTGGAAAAGCTGGATTTCCTTTCTAGCTCAGCATGATCCACCCATTTCAAAGTTTTTTGTTACTTTTTTCCTAGTTCTGTGGCTCTGCTGTTTCTAAGAGTGCTAAAAGAAACTGAGTGCTTCTCAGCTGCCTTGTATCCCTTCCTGCCTACCGGCTGTCAGCATGCACTGATTGATCACAGATACACAGATTAATATGACCTAATTTCTGTCTGGTTGAATTCCACCAAATTCTGCAGGTCAAGTGGTAGTGTCTGCCTTCTCCTTCTAGGAAGCGGCATCTGCTTTTGGCTACTAAAACAGGCTGCAGGTGACCTGCTGGTCTGTTCCAGAGCAGCACAGGTGATAGGAGGTGCTTGGTCCTTGCACGTATCCCTCCTAAAGTGGGCAGAGACGCTGAATTTAAATAGCCGCCATGTGTAGGATTGCTGCATAGTTGGCAGGGAAAAAAGGGTATTTCCAAATCCAGACCTAGTCCTCTGAAGATGCCTTTCTCTGTTTCAGCTGAAGTGTTTTAAAAAGGACAAGACGTAGCCAAGCTTCAGTTTAAGAAAAGATAATTTAGAGAAGAAAGGACCAAATTTATGTTACTTTGTGCCAAATAATTCCTTTTAGTCTGATGAGGTATTTCTGCTTTGGTTTGTTCTTACACCGTATTTGTACATGATGTAAAGCAGGACTATGTGGAGAGTATGCCAAAAGCTAGGATAGTGCAGAAGCTCATACTGTCCTTTCTGTATCTCTTGCATGAATCTAATGACATCTGTCCAAGTGTCTGTTAATTCAAACTTTTCAGGAAGAAGGAGCAAGTACTGAATAGATCTTGACTCTTTGCCGTTCTTGATTTAACATAAACCTTCTGGTTGATCTGGATCTAATTCCCATGTGAAAGTTCAAAGAAAATAAACGTCAGTGTGTTTTGTGAATCTCTTACCTACAATAAATAATGGAAAATCATTCCAGATGATCTGGACAAATGGAGAACATCATAGTCTTAAATTTCAGTTGATCCCAAAGAGACTGAACTGTGGGTAGCTACCTGTGCCTGTATCTGTTGGGAATGTAAGGACAGATTATGTCAAGAACAGGTTATGAATGCATACTTCAGAGAACAGATTATGAAGAGCTTGGGGGCCAGTGAAGCAGAAAAGGTGTATCTTACCAAGAGACGTAGACATCACTTGTCTGGAAAATAGCATTTAAGATCTAGATAGACCTTTGGGTTTTGTTTCTTTTTGGCAATACTCTGGCTAACTCAGCTATGAATTGTTTAAAGCAGAATTGGACTCAGAGCATGCAGTAATTTCACATCTATAACAACTCTTTTCTCCCTCTTTCAAGGATTTGTGATTAAGGGTGGTGGCAGGAGGAATTCGATGATATTTTGTTGTCATAATTTGTATTAAATTCTAGTAGATTTTCTTCAGTGAATATTCATAAGCTGCAAAAAGTGAGAAGGGTTTTCTAGTGCAGGGTTATCTTGACTGAAGATCATTTTGTCAAAGCTTGGTACATTTCACTTGCTTCAGGCATCTACTTTTCTGGACAGGTGAATAAGTTAATGATACAAAAAGTTTATTTTTGTACTATTTATGCTGAAGGTAAAAGAACAGATTTAGTGTCCAGGCTTGTGCATTTACACAAAGATTTTAGTATCTCATTAGTTCTGACATAAACTGTGAAACAGCCACTTCGGCCAAAGCACCAAATAATACAGTTACATAAAAGGTAATACCCAGGGTAACACAATTGACTTAAAATGCTATGGGGTGATTTATGTCTTTTGCTGAGATTTTTCTCCTCTGTCTCCGTCTCCAGACATGTAGAATGCAGACACCTACATGGAGCTAGGTTAGATACATTTGTATCCTGTCCAGGCAAGAGAGACAAGCCTTTCCAGAGCATGGTTTGTCTGGCTTACTTTGGATATTTTCTTCTTTATTTCACTCCTAAAGCGCTTATTTCTCTCTTTTGACTGCTAATGGCAGTTCAGACATCCAGCTCAGATGTAGGTGTATTTTTACGGATAGACTAATTCCACCTTCTTGTGTCATTTATTTTAATTCAGAATAATAATTGTGATTATAATTGTGTTTGCAGGTTGGTCAGGACAAAGGAAGCTGTTCTTTTCACAGAAACCCCAGCCCGTGCATTGTTCCTCAAGAGAATGAAAATATTTTCCACACAATATTTGCTTTTTTCACAAAGTCTGGCAGAAAAGTATTGGTAAGAAAGTCCGCTTACGACAAACTTGAGCAGACCTTGTATCTTACAAAAGATTTTGCACAGCTCAGCATGAAGAACACAAACAGTTCCTTATAAAGCAACTGATGGGGCGTGTAAGCTAATACCGATGATGTGCTGTGGGGATATTTAGCGATTTTAATTATTTGATTTTTAAATGGATATAGGAAGTTTCAGGAAGTGCTGTGGGGAGGGAGTTACCTGACGGGGCAGCGCACACTCGGTGACCAGAGCCCTCGCTGCCATATTTTGTCAAAGGTACACTGGGCAGCAGGGCCCTGCACGGTGCTCGGTGCCTGACCTGTGCAGAGGGCTGATGTGCAGCAGTGGCCCAGCCCCAGGTGCTCATGTGTCTCAGCAGCTCTGCAGAGGGCTGAATTTCACCCGCCTTGCTCTCATGCAGGTCTCTGTATCTAGCTGTCTTCGGGTCTTGAAAGTTCTTGCTATTGCAGTGCGGGGGTGCTGTATTTTAGCTGTTTACTTTGTAACTTAGTCAGTTGGCATGTTTGCTGTCACACAATTTGTCACTGAATTTTTTTCCTCCATTGCCTAACAGCTTTTTCCATATTTCCTGTAGGACTGTGAAAGACCAGGCAGGTCGTGCTTAATTATACGCTGCAACTTAAGCTCACTAGCAAAGGCAGAGTCCTGTGATATAAGTGTCTACACGCTGCTGAATACTGAGATACTGAAGAAGGTACATGCTTCCTTTGTAGTTTGTCTTAAATACCAATTTAAGTATGCTTATGTGCATCAATGGACTCAAGAGTTGCATTCTTTCTTCTCTTTACTAGTGTATTATAAAAAATCATGGTGTCAAAGAAAACAGGTCTATTTATCAACAGCATGCATGGACGTGTTAATCCTCGTTCTTACCCGTTACCCATTAAGGCAGAAATAAATTAAGTTCAGAAATTTATACGTTGAGAAACAACAAATGAGGCCCCTAATTGAATGCATGGTGTTAAGGCTAGAGACTTCTGAAAGCTGAATTGATTTCTTAAAGCTTTCATTCTGAAAAATGAGATGTACAGTAAGCGCATGTAAACTGTGACCAACTATCTATCATTGCCTCTGTGTAAACAGAGACGTGGTAGTTTTTTGTAATTTTTTAATTCAAATGATTATTATTCAAAGAAGATACATCGCGACTATATTAATGCTGAGCTTGACATTTGTGACAAGAAACAAATGGTTGCAAGTTAATTCCCATCTTCTCTGAAGCCACTGAATGAGACAGCAAATCTTTTAAATTTCTAGTGATTTACTGCATTTTGCTCTGTTTTCCTATATTTACAAAAATGCTGACTGTGTAATTGTGGCAAGATGCTGTAAGATTATGAGGGTATACGATAATCAGAGGAGAAAGTTGATAACATGACCCTACTAAAATAAACCTGTGATAGCTTCTAGATTAAAAGCATTGAAGAGACCACTTTTTAAAAAGCAGTTCCTAAAGCAATTGATAGCTCTGAGCTTTTCCAGCTGAAACCAACCAGTCTGCTAGTTTGTTCATATTTAGAAACGGGAAATACAGGCAAGGACAGAAGTTTCAGGTATTTGTTACATTTGTATAGAAATGCTGAAATACGTAAGCAAGTAACTGAGTGCACACAAAATTTGCTTCTGGGACATTCAGTCCTGGGAAATAGCCAGGATTCATCCCATCTGCTGGGTCCTTTCCAAGATGACCATTAGCAACACTCCTTTAAAAGACATACAGGGCTTACACATGTCTTTGGGCCAGTATCGCCAATTACATGACATTTGCTACTTACCACCTGCCCTCCCCGACCTGAACAGCATGCGAATGACTAACCTAGGAGTTGAAATGGCAGCTTATTGGAATGTGCCTGTTAAAATGCACTGATTAAAATATAGGAGAAAAATAAATTAGTAAGGGGAGGTGTACATTGAATATTTAAGATACTTGCAGTGCACGGATTCAAATAATTAAGAAGTTTTCACCTTGGGATATACTTGAGTTTATCCCAGGTTTCGTATCTCTTTTATCTGTTCACTTGAAAAACAAATAGGAACTTTTCTTTGATGGTTAATATTGAGCCTGCTTGTGTTGATTGGCAATGTTCTGTCTTTTGCTTTTGTGGTAAATGTGGGAAAGATTAACAGGCCAACTACAAATGATGTGTTTAAAGTCCGACATACCTGATTTTGTCTGAATGTGAGAATCTGCTTGGTTTTGTCTGTCTGTTATGAACATAAGGTTTATTTTTCAAAGTGGGGTTTTAACCAGGATAGTACTTAACTGTCAACCCAATCTCCACTAAACATTGTCTAGATGTGTTTATTACACTGGCAAATGTTTGATGTTTTTGTTTGGGGTTTTTTGGGTGCTCTTTTTCTGCACCCTCAAGTCCAATTCTTCCTCTTTTTACTTCTCAGGACAGTTCATCAGTGATCCAGTTTGTCACAAGGGCAAGGGTGCAGGTGGACACTGACCTCAGAGTGGTGGAGGTACCTAATGGGAGCCCAGAAGAAAAAACAGTAAGTAAATAAACCTGAAGAGGAAGGTTTCCTGATCCCTGTGGGCTGAAGATCGAGGGCACTATGCAAACTGGAATTTGTGGCTGGGCTTGAGCTGGGCTAGCCCAAGTGCCCAGACTTTGTCTGGCTAGACTAGCAGTGCTGTGAACTGTGCTTCTGTGGTTTTGCTCTCTGTGATAACCATGCCATCACAGTGAATGATGTTGTGTGGAACAGGAGGATCTGTGTTGTACTAGCCAAAATTGTAATACCCTTGAGGTATTCGTGCCAAAACTAGGTTTAGCTTCCTGTTCTAAGGTTAACATCTGCTTTAATCTAATTCAGGTTTTCCTTGAAAACCTAGCAGAGACTTGAAACCACAGCAAAGTCTTTTCAGATGTGACAGTATGAAATATTTGGAAGTGTTAATGATATTTCGGGAGCTGTGAAAATGGTAAGGGGGTCTAAACTTTCAGAGATTAATTTAACTGTTCCGTTATGCTGAGCTGGTGGAATTCATGTATGACCTGATACTGCATTTTGTGTTGATCTGTGTGAGGCTGGAATTAAAGTTCGAGGTCAATTGACTGTATAGTTTTGGCTGAAAGTAAAGCTGTACAGGGCCATGTTTACAGTTTATGGGAGAAGGAGGCGGTGATGACTTTAGTTTCCTATTACCAAGTTGTCTGATACTTACGCATGAATATTGAGCAGTGGGCCACATCCAAATTCACCTGTCTTTTTGCCTGGTGAAATTCTAAAGCTTCATTTGTTATTTCTCTCTCATGTGGGGACCAGAGGTAATCTGGACGACTTTCAATTTCTCCTCTTGCTGTGCATTTTTGATAATCTAGATCCCATTTCTCAGTTATCCTTTTATCCTCAATGAATGTCATCACCACCAGCCCATGCAATCATTCTCTCATTGGCTCCATTTCAGTGAGTACTATTGAGCTTTGAGTGTGAAAGTATTGAGTTCAACACACTTTTGGAAGACACTGATGTCCCAAATTAAAGCACTCAGAGATACTGGATGTAAAGCCCTGCAGGCAAAGCAAGACTTGAACCTGCATTTACATACTACCTTCAGTCTGAAAGTAGAGACACCGCTGCAGTGACCATCTTCTCCACCATAATGTCTGCAATGCTAGACAACTTTCTGTTGTATTAGACCTGTCAGAAAAATAAATTCTTTTATATGGCAGGACACCATTTTCCCCCTTCTGTTTTATTTTCTTTGTCAGATTTCTGGACCATTTTAAATAGCATTAAAAAATAGGCTTGGCAGCTGAAATGAAAAACATAGCTAGCCTTCCCTGGGAATGTGCCTTATAAGTGACCTGTAGCCCTGATTGTTAATGCATTGCTTGATCTCTCTTTAGTTCTGCAGCTTGCACAGAGCAAAGCTTGCAATTTTATGGCAAAATTTCATTAATGACTGAAGTGACACCTGTGATACCCATGCCCCAACTGAAATGGAAGAAGCCAGGATCTCTCTGCCAAATATTTTGGTCTGTAAAGGGGTTTGGAATCTCTCAGAATGATAGGCACAATGTAAAATGTGTGGGATTACTATTATTTAATGTTCAAAATTTAGAAATGCTTTTATCTAGGAATGCAAGCTCTGCTGTATTTCATTGTTATCTAATGCTTGGGGGGAAAAAAAAAAAAAGAAAACAAACAAAAAAAAACCATTCTCCTTTTCCTGTTACCGGAAAGCCTTTCATCAAGCCTTGAGTTGCAATGATTATAAAGTGCGTTGTGTGTGCTGGGAAGATATATTAATCTTCAAACAAGAGCTTGCTCCTAGTTCCTGGGAAGCCCTAGCTGTAAAGGAGCATGCTTGACATGTTGTAGCCATGTAACAGCAATTTGTAATTTCAAGTCTTTTCTAATGTGAGTGCCGTTTGCTCTCTCCTTTATGCTATTTCCATATGTCTGTTGGCTTCACTATTGCTGTATGTTTTGCATAGGGTCATGTTCAGGGAAAAATTTAAGACATGTGGTTTGGCTCAAGGTATTCAGTTTCCCCCCTCACTCCCCCCACCTCTTTTCTTGTGGTATGCAGAAGGGAATAGTACTTGTTGCAAGCCACAGCTATTCAGCTGGAAGTAGAGACGGGGGAGATAAAATGTCTTTGTTCATACTCCTCCCTTCCTTTTTAAAGCCTGTCCTGTATTCTTTTCGTTGACCATAGACTGCTGTACCGAATCCGTTTGGATCCCAGCTCTTTCTGAAACAGTTGCGCATGGACTTCCTTTGAGTCTGTTTATCAAAGTGTTCCCTAACAATGAAAAACATTTGCTTAGACACTTTATCATGGTAAATTTGAAGAGGCCTTTTTGCTTTCTACAGCTAAATGTAGACTTATTAGCCCATTTAAACAGTTCTTTTTAGAACCAGGTGCCCTTACTTCACTGGGCACTTTTACAATATAGTGTACAAAATCAGAGTGCAAACTATCTGTAAGGAAGACTGATATTTGTGATGCTAGTGCAAGAAGTACCATTGGTGGCAGGACCACCCATATAAATATAAGCTTTGTCAGAAACTGTAGTAGATGATTTGTAAAGGAGATGCAAAATTTTATGTCAGTATCTGTAAGTTGGGAAGCAGGCTGTCTTTGAAATGAACCCATTTTTTAAAAAGAGGCATTTATGCAATTTTCAGAAATCATTTCTATGGATTTGGATATGGTTCTGTGTGATTTGGAAAGATGTATTTTCTGTCTCTGGTTACAGTAGGCTGTTTGAACTCTTATATTGGACAAATCACATGAAGAAGGTAAGCAGAGTTTGAATTTGGCTCTGTGACGACAGTTGTATTAACATGAGTATATATTGGCTGAAACTGATAGTGTGGTATTTTCAGGAGGCATACTTTCTTTTCTTGAGCATATGGGTTTCCATGAAGGTTTGGCTCCCTTCTTCTCTGCATGTGAGGCAAAACCAACAATAAGCTCCCTGAAACTGCGGTGGTCAAATACCAGATCCAAAGATTTGCATCCTGTGCTCGTTGCTTGTGTGCAGGGGGAGGAGTACTCTTATGGAGCAAAAGGACTTCTTTCTGTGAGTGCCAGTATGGAGAGAAGAATAGGCTGGATTTCACTGTGTCAAAACCAGCTGAATGCCTCTGAGTCTCCCTGTCTTGAAGGTGAGGGAATGCAAAGCTGGATAGGTGAAAGGGGGAATCACAGATAAAATGCATGCAGCTCCTGCAACAAAGTGCCCTGTAAAGCTGAAGGCTACCATATACCTGTCTGGTCCTGTCAGTTCAGCACAGGTATACTTCATCAAGCCTTTGAACCTTTCTCTCCTCCTGGATAGAGTTCACTGTTCTCTCATTTTCAGCCAGTCACCCCAGGTTTAATTCAACCACAAGTGGTTGCCCTACATGGATTTCCCCGCCCCCCCCCCCATCAGGATTTAGGTATGTTTATGTTTGCAAAGATAAACAAATATATTTCAGGGAAAACAAGAACAAAAAAGAAAACCTTAAAAAAAATTAAGTTTATGGTTTTGAAGACCTACAAGGTGTTTTTGAAAGGTCTTTGTATGCATATTTATATGCAAAGAGATTTAAATGCATATTCAAGCTTTAGCCGTCTGCCTGTGGTACAGAGAACTCCTGACTTTGGCCTGTTCTCCATGTCTGTGTTGGAAGGAGTAGCCTGTGGTGCTAGGTGGTTCTCATGACGTCCCAGCCTTTTTTTAATGCACATCGGAATACCTCTTCCCCTCAACAACCCACCATCGCCCGCTCTTGCCTTTTAGAAACCCTCAGCATTTTAAGGTGCCTGTTCTCTCCAGCATACCTTTGAGATGGGCATGATATCCCAGCCTGACTGGAGCCAGATGTGTGCTTCTTCCAGCAGCTTTGCAACCCCCTTTCCAGTGGATTATTTGCTGCCTTACTGTTTTCACCGTGTTTCATTTTTCATTTCGTTGTTTTACCTTTCCATCTGTTACTGTGACAATCCCTTTATAGGTTCTCTCATCTTTACAGTGCAGTCTGGCAGGTAGAAGCACACACTTGGGTAAAGGAACAGGACAGTACACAATAGCAATAAAATACAGTTAATTTCCCAGGGATAGAGACAAGCAGGTAGCAAGGATACCTGTGGTTTGTATTTTCCAACAACTTCCAAGGTTTTTCTCAGTATATGTAAATAAATAAATATATAAAAAAGGATGTGTATACATATATGTACAGATGTATAGGAGAATGGTGTCTTTACTGCAAGTATAACTGCACTTGAATGGACAAGTCAGCCAGCAGTGCAGTGTGGTTTGAAACACCAGAAATATTCTGGGTGATAATACAGAAATAAAATAGCATTTTTTGATAAGCCCATGCCTTCCATGGTGCTGTGTTTCCCGATACAAGTGCATAAATTCATTTAGTGCACATAAGCAAAAAGAAATGAAAGTTTTGCAATTATGTGTTTTTAACCATATTTTACCAAAGTATGCTTCTTGCCTTTCTGAGTCCCAGTGCAGTAGCATGTGCCTATTCTGCAAAGGGCTTCAGCACAGTAGGAACTTCTTAACTTCTTACCTACACACTTTACTGCAATGGTGTCTGCAATGTACTGCAATGGTCTTTTAAAAGCATTAAAAAAAGAAAAAATCTGATTCTTTTCAATTTGTTCACAAAGACTATCAGAATATAGCAAGTGTTTGGCACAGGGAGAAGATGAACCGATAGATGCCCTTGTCCATGTGGGCTCAACATTTCAGAAATCAGCGGTAGGGTACACATCTCTGATCTTTTACAGAAGGACAGTTACATTGTGTAAAACCTGATTGATGTGTGAGCTACATACAGCGAAACGGCAAGCTAAGCTGCCTCCCAAGCTTCTCTGCTTTGAGTTTCCTCAAGTACAGCGTGAAATGCAAAAGATAAATATGAAACTAAAACTTCTCATACATCGTCAAGACAACTGTGTTTTTCACAGCCTTTCTCTGGCATTTCGTCAGAGTCTGAAAACAAGCCTGGAGTCCACTCCATATTTTATGACCGTTGAATGTGCTTTCTCTGAACCAGGCAGCTGCTGCACACACACACCCTGTCCTCACTGGAATGCTTTCCCACCCCACCCTTATCTTCTGCATCAGTGGCTCTTATCACTCTTGTCGTCTCTTATCGGTCAGGGCTGCGGGAAGTGCGGTCAGGGCTGCGGGAAGTGCGCTGGGCTGGGGACTGCCTTGTGCTCCCCAGCACATTCGCTGCCCTTTAGGGGCTGTGCTGCTGGGGTGGATGGGACAAGGGGTTCAAGGTTCTCTTGAGAATTACTTTCGGAGACTGCACAATGGCCAGCAGGTCAAGCGGCAGGGCGGCAGCTGGCGCACTTCTGTTCAGTAGTGTCACCCTCTGCCTCCAACCTCCTGCCGGGAATGACTTGCTTCCCTGGCCTCCCACCGCTTACTGTACTGGCTTCTTGCTGACACTCCCAATGTGTGATGTGCACCGACTGCCTGCTCAATCTGGTTTGATTGGGGTTTGACTTGGGTTTTTTGTTGTTGGTTGCTTCGTCACCAAAACTCATTGCAGTGGCTGCGTATTAATGCAGGCAGATTTTGAGGGCTTGAGAGGGATAAGGACATTAACACGCACAACATCCCTGCTCCTCTCCAAAGCCCAAAGCCATGAACAGGTCTTTTTTATGCTGGTATGTTGATTCCAGACTGCTGGAAGAAACCGGATAGCTAAGAAGCTGTTGTTGCTCTCTACCCTCATAGCTCAAGCCATGATTGCAAAAGCTACAGCCAGGCTGTTCTCGCCAGTGTGCGTCAAACCTGAAATGCGGGGCTCTTGCTGTAGAGATGATGTACGATTTGATCTCTGCAGCTATTCCTGGCTCTGTCTTTTGGCAGCATGAAGGACATACAGGTCTGTTGTGCTGGAGGTTGTGTTATGTTAACATTTACTCTCTTGAGTAGTGGAGAGAAGGCACCACTTCATTTTGCATCCAGCGACTGCTTGAAAGGTCTCTTCACTGAAGCTGGCAATATTTAAAAAGTTGCGAGGTTTTTTTCTTTTAGAGTCAGAATGGAAAATAACATTAGTGCCTTATCATCTAAGAAATAGTCGTCTGACTTCTGTCTGCAAGATGGATGCTAACCATAGCCTCTGTGAGAAATGGACTGCCACATCAGATCATCTTTCCAAGCTGGCTCAGAAATACGAGGAAGGCACAAGATTTGTGTTTGATCTCTCT
>VZTL01068072.1:16369-50169 GCA_013400535.1 Scopus umbretta | reverse complement strand
CAAGCTCAGCATACATGAGCGTTTCATGTGAAGCTGTCCTGGTTTCAGCTGGGATAGAGTTAATTTTCTTCCTAGTAGCTGGCATAGTGCTGTGTTTTGGATTTAGGATGAGAATAATGCTGGTAACACACTGGTGTTTTAGTTGTTGCTAAGTAGTGTTTATACTAGTCAAGGACTTTTTAGCTTCCTATGTTCTGCTAGGTGCACAAGAAACTGAGAGGGAGCATCGGTAGGACAACTGACCCAAACTGGCCAAAGGGCTATTCCATACCATATGGTGTCATGCTCAGTATAGAAACCGGGGGGAGTTGGCAGGGGGCAGCGATCGCTGCTCGGACACTGGCTGGGCATCGGTCAGCAGGTGGGGAGCAATTGCATTGTACATCACTTGTTTGGGATTTTCTTTTATCATTATTTTTATTATTTTCCCCCATCCCAGTGGTGAGGGAGGGAGGGTGAGCAAGCGGCTGTGTGGTTAAACCGCAACAGAAGCATTGGGGTGTTTGGCAGGGCTGGGAACATGATGAGTAAGACAAACCACGTGAGATGTAATGTCAATCCCTGCCAATCCAAGGGATGGAGTTTTCCTGCAAAACTTTGTACACCTCTGGTGGCCCATCACCAGAACAAGCTCAGTGGCTGGGTTGGGGTGGGGGGTTGGCAGAGTAAGAGTTATATCAGAGTGGAAGTTGATATCCTTTGGAGCCAACACATGGCTACTCAAATTCCACTTGAAAGCTTTAAATCCCTTGCGAAAAATAGATGGAAAGCACGAAACTAAGGACGCTTTCCATATTTGTTTGACAGATGAAATACGATCAGTGAGGCCACCATGCAATGTGTTTAATAAGATGAGTACAAGAGAAAACAATACAACTTCCAATCATAAAATGATCTTTTTCTAATTGCTTTGTAGGTGGTCTTTGAGGCTTTGCACAATCTGGAGCCTCGTGGGTATGTTGTCGGATGGATCATTGCCATCAGTTTGCTGGTGGGAATTCTCATCTTCCTGTTGCTGGCTGTGCTCTTATGGAAGGTAAGGTAACAGATGCAACATAAACACCAAGGCTAGTCCCAGAAAAAAAAAGCTTAAATTTATCCTTGCATTTAATAGCCATTTGCTTTAGGAACTAAACAATTGTCCTGTCCATTTCAGAAGCCATTGTCCAACAAAAATATTTTCATAGCCAGGCTTTTATAGGGACAGGAAGAGACTCATGATATAGAGAAGAAGTGGAAAAGTAGATTTTTTTTTTTTTTTTTTAGGGCCTGGTTATTAAAAGTTGAAACCTCTAGTACCATTTCAGGACAAAGGAGGGTCCCTCTTAGAAACCTGCTGTTATCTCGCACTTAGATACTTGGTATATCTCTATGGTTTTCTGATGACTGAGGCTCACTGATTTCAACAGGGTTTCCTGAAAATCAGGTCAACTTTGCTGGACCAGCTAAAAGATTGGGTGCATGCCTAGCAAAAACCAGTTGGTAGCTACTGTTTCCAAGAGGTAAACGCCTGGGGGAGAGGAGTATCCAGCAATAAATCCCTCAGCAAAAGAGTTCCAGATGAGTAAAATGCATTACCAGAGCAAGAAGCACCGGGACCTGTTAAAAGCCATCCTTCACACCATCTCTGATAAGATACAATTCTTGTACCCAGGCACTGTTACATGGTAAAATTGGGCTGATGCTGACACTTAGCAGCAGCCATCTGGTGTGGTAAATATAAAGGGTAAGGAGCTTCAAGCGTTTTCATTCCTCAGTTCCCTGTTACCAATCCATAAATTTAAAAGGCTGCGGTCAAGGTCAGGGACTGTCTTTGAGAGAAGTAAATCTCAAATGCACACATGGGAACAAGTCCAACCTTATTTTGCTTCCCGTGGCGGAGGTCCAACAGCCTGATTTGCACTGTTTAGCAGCATGTGCGCTGCAGGCTTTGCTCGCTGGCTGTGCTGGGACTGGAGGTCGCAGCCCCTATGTGCTGTGAAAGGACATATCTCTGCAGGTCATGAGGCTGTAAAATGGATTTACAAACCTGGGCCAAAAATTGGCCAGGCAATTCTTATTTTAGATTATACAGATGTGTGTATAGCTCTGTTATAGATTATACATCTACTTCCTAGATTATATAAATTTTATATGGGTTATAGATTGAAAGTATTTTTATAGTCAGTTTTGAAGATTTTTAAGCAAGTACTGGCCATGTACAGTCAAAATTGACTGTGCTTTCCATTTGGAAAACAATGTTTGACCACAGTCTAGAATAGCTCGTAACTTCTGTTTTTCTGGCATGCGGGAAATGCATTTGCTTTATGTGGCAGAAAAAGTGAGGGGGGAAAAAAAAAGTCTGTGCAATTAAGATGGCAGAATAACCATGAGAATGGAAAAATGTGACATTTGAAGAGGCCCAGGGTTTATGTCCCAATGACACAGTTTTGAAAAAGGAGTTACTGCTGCTGATACCTATATGACTGATTTCATATGGCCCGTTTCCTCTGAAGGTAAAAAGGCACTAGGTGAGCTGTTTGAAAATTTGCAAGGTAAGAGGAATAGCACCTTTCACTGTGAGTCTCCATTAGAATTTGACACAAGTTCAATTCTTGGTCTCTATGAGAATTAATACAGTCCTTTGCTTCCTGGCTTAATCTTGAGACTTGAGCTCTTTTAAATTTTGTAGGGATCATGCAAGTACATATGAAGAAACTGCCATTTTGTTGCTTGAAAGCCTTGAGGGAAATTCCAAGTGACAGCAACAAATAATTATAACTAACACCAGGCTTACATAGCCCTTTCTACATGCAGATGTTAAAGTGCCGAGGCAAAGCGAGGTGGGATGCCTTGGCCAGAGCCCTGTGGGAGAGATGGCAGTAAAAGCCAGGCTTTGTCGGCTGCACTCTAGTGCTTTACCCAAGGAGTTGCTAAAGGAACCAATAACTTAAGGTTTTGTTTTAGAGAAAAGTGATTAAAATTGTGTAGCTGCTAGTATCAGCCAGTATTTTCATTTAAGTCTTCATTTGGAACATAAATATACATAAGTAAAACTTTGCACTCCCTAGTTGCTATATTTTTAAAGTTACTGGCAATATTAAAGTTGTCTGAGATAAAAGTGACATGGGAAAGTTGCAGTCCTACAGAGGAATCTTAATTGTCTGATTGTAAATATTTGTTAGACAAGATTGGCCAAGTATATCCTATGGTCATGCCTAATTTTGTGTATGAAGTAAAAAAAAACAAAAAAACCCAAACCAAAACAAACAAACAACAACAAAAAAAAACCCCCAAAACCTTCCATGAGAAGTGGTTTAGTCTTTAACTGTGGAATGAAAGAACAGATTTGAATTAGATGGAATTTTGGGCATCTTGGACCCATGTGAGAATTAGAAATGACCCAAATTTTAGGACTAGAGTATAAACTAAATTATACTTTTATTAAGAAATTAATTAGAGCTAAACTGTGGTTCTGGAAGGCAGCTGTTTACACAAAAGAGAGCAGGAGCTGGAGCAAACTCGTTGTAAGGGAACTGAGTGCTGGCAGCAATGCAGGGCTTGCTGGCAGCAACTGTGTCGCAGCCCCATGTAGAAGGTACATTCTCACTGTGTGCACGACTGTGCCGTGAGTGGTGTGACACAATGGACAAATCCTTGAACACGATGGTATTTTACAGACAGAGTAAGCAGCTCCTTAAAGTTGCAGAAAAATACTAGAATACATGTGAATATTCCACATTACATGCTGCTGGAATTAAGGGTGTTAGCAGGAGTGAGATCTTAGGGACGTTCCAGCCAAAAATCCTATTTTGAATCAGAATAAGGTTACTGTGCATATAATATGATGAGGATGGTAATTATTTTTTGTAGATCTAGAAATACACACAGTTTAGGGGGGTCCGTGTCAGTGGAAGTGATGTTAAATGCCCGATTTTTTCATTTCAAATAAAAGCTTATTTATTCACATGCAAGACCACAGACATGTTTATACACATATAACAAGCTTTTTAGCATGAGCTTGATCAGTTCTTGACTGCCTTTGCTTCTCTATTTTAGTATTTCATGCAGACACCATGTAAGTCTTTACAGATTCACAGGGGATGAGCAGCTTTTCCCTGACTTCCATGAGATGCCACGCGTAAGGCAGACCGGCAAGAGTTGCCCCATTTTTGCATAGTTTGTTAGATAGCCCAGTTTTACCCTGACACTTGTGGCTATTTGTATCTCGTTCATCCAATCCAGATGCCTTTGTGCAGGCATCTGTGGGGATGTGCTCCCACTCTTGCCGGTTCCTCTGCCAGCACAGCTCACTCTCCCCACTCGCCCCTCGCCCGTGGTCTCCTGTGTGCAGGAGGAGCTGGAGGGGCTCTCGTGCTGTTGCCTACAGCAATACATCTCGCTTTTTACTGCATAGATTGGCCTGCACCTCTTTGGTGGCCTCCAGATGCTTGTGAAGAGTGGAGCAGGGGAGGAGGTCACTTTGCTTCAGGCCAACTACCCATGTGCTGGATGAGCCTGTGGTTTCACAAGCACTGGCAACAGTTCAGGAGGGAAAGGTGGTTATGGCTGGATTATTTTGGAGAGTGCTGTCCCACACACACTTCCCTCGGCTGTCAGGACTGCAGCTATGCATGAGGACAAGGTCCCCTTTGGGCATAGTGGATTTATGCAAGCATAAACCAGGGCAGAATTGGCATATGTCATGCAAATGAAAAACTGAAGCATAATATAACACAATAAATATTCCATTAATAATCGTAGTCCTTTACAATGCTGTGGATTGAAGTTTCTACATTTCAACTGGCTTGAGTTGTGGAGTGAATTATTCTATCTATATCTTTTTAGATAAAGTGCACAGAAAGAAAAAAAAAAAAAAAGGTTTGTGCCCAGAGGATATCAAAGAGGAAATGTGTGAGTACCAGACTGGACATTTGGGCAGCTGAGTGATCTGTAGAGCCAGCTGTGGAAGTGATTTGCAAAACAAAGATTTTATATTCATTGCAGTAACATTATTTTGTTTCTTTGTGGCATGTTTAACACAGGAGCTGGACTTTTATCTAAACTTACTTCTCTAGACATTAAGCTTCTTTCTGAACTGAGCCTGCCCCTGTGGTATCCAAGCTCTGACTTGCCTAAAATGAGGTTTCTAGCACTGTGTTACAGCTTTTGGATTACTGGGGCAAAGAATTGATCTCTGGGTGTCCCTTAGGTAATAAGACACTCTTCTGCTCCAAACCCTGCATTTGCGACAGGATTGCAGAGATGAGAAGGACAAGCAGAATAGCAGCCACATACATTGTTTTTTGATTAGCCAGAGGGTTCCTGCTCTTCAGTACATGCTAGACAGAACGCTTTTGCCCTTTGTCTTAAATTGAGAGTTTGAAGACTTTATATATATATATTTTTTAGGAGAAATATTGTGAAGGCACTTCTGTCTACTAAGCTGAGTTAGTGCAGGCTTTGAACGGGCTTTTTCCAATGGGGAGCCTGAATCCTACCAAGTGCTGAACTTGCAAAACCCTCAAGCAGAGGCTGCATGCATGGATGCGGCTGTTTGCTAGCACTGTTTTAAGGGACAAACTTTGAAATATAAAACTTTCTTTATGAAGCATGAAGTTCTTTAAAACAAGCCAGACAGACCTAAGCAGGTTTTTCAAAGGTGCATTTGGGCCTCTGGCTTGGAGAAGCCTTATGACTTTTTTCTGTGACTGCACAAGTGTCTGTGAAAGAACACTTTTATTCCCCTACATGCAGTAGTTGCCATTGCCTCACATATTGTTTCAGCATTCAGAAAACATCTGAAGCTAACCAAGGCTAAAGCTAACTTGAACTTCACCTCTGTTGCAAAAACCACTGTTTTCCCCTTTTTGGAAGGAGACACTTTCCCCTACTTAGGGCCTCAAACATTAAGTCTTTTTACAGTGGGCCAAAACATACAGCTCACCATTTTCAAGCGGAGGGGGAAAAAAAAAAACAAAACCAAAAACCCTCTGCACTTTTTCTTTGCCAGTGTTTGCTCTGTATCCCATGTTACAAACCCAAAACTATTTTCTCTCCCTTTTATCTACAGCTCAGGTGGCAGACACTAACTACCATTTCCTGGCCCATCCTTGTACTGACCCCATTTCCTTGTGGCAATGTTCTGGAGTAGTAGCTCTGCAATGAAATAAAACTGCCTTCCGCCCCCCCCTCCCTCCAGAAGTGCATAGGCACATACAGTTATGGCATAAAACCTCTTTGGATTTCAGCGTAGGGGAGAAGTCTGGCTTTTCTCTGTGTGTGTGTATGTGTGTGTATATGTTCAGATAAACAAGGCAGTTGGCTCAACTTGCTGTGAGAGCACTTACTAAGGGCTAGTGGTGGGAAGGGTGGATTTCACCGCTCACAAAGGTCTTCCCTGTAGAGGTATAGATGGATGCACCAGCTGCCTCAGAACTTATTAAGAGAATTCTATACCTCTCCTTTTTATTTGTTTTTTTATTTTCTTCTCCACCGTCTCTTCTCAGTTTAAAACCATGTCCACGCTAGTTTCTCACACTTTCTTCCATGTTCCTGCCCAGCTTTGTCCTCTCATTTTTCAGCTTGTCTCACTTATAAAAATATGATCCCTACCTGTAGGAACTACATAGCCCATACCTGTCCTGTCTCTCCATCAAAACTGCAAAAACTGTGACTTCATTCATGTTCTCTGAAATTCCTCTTTCTGTAGCCCTCAGATCATTGCATTATGTAGAGTGTTTTTGATAAAATTTTCATTTTGTTGCTTTTGTTACCCATTTATCTTGTTGCTTCAAGTAAGTTGTTACTTGCTATCTCATATGTAGTCTTCTTGGGGGTACTACTTTTTTGACACAGATTCTAGGTTCAGTAGGCCTAGAATTAGGCTTTTTCAATATCATCCTGTTAAAAATAATCAAAATGCAGCCAGGTGATAATTAACTTCTGTGATTCAAAATTGAGCCCATACTACCTCCCAAACATGAATAATCTTCATTATGTACAGCAGCTAGGAAACCTTGAGAAGGGAATGGGACAGTGGAAGTGGTTGGTTTTCTGTCTAAATAATGACTTTTTCACTAGGCAGAAGTTGGGTGGATCATTTAAGTCTACTTATTTTGTTAAAGAACAGTCAAACCAGTTTTATTTAACTGTGTTTCCTTTTCCTGGATCAAAGTGAGCATCACAAAATGTTTGTAGACCCTTGGCTTCCCAAGGCAAAAAGAGTTTGTATTCCTGCAATAGTGACTCAAATGTTGAGTTTTCTACAGTAGATTATTTGGGTGATTTGCTGTGCTTTTTGAATTCTGACTGAATGTTACAGGAAGATTGAGTTTGGGCATCTTTTATTTGTTCTTACACAAGTAAATGGTTAGTGCTGCTGTTGTAGCCAAAACACTGCCTTCCCCAGTGAGTTTGCTGGCTGCCATGTAATATTTGTTCACCACCCTCAAGAGCAAGGTTGGCAACATTTCAGTGGTGGTGTGTGTCCAGTACTTGTGAAATGCCTTTGTTATCTTTCTGGATAAAATGAGCTATGTAAATGTACAACAATAACATTGTGGCTGAGCGTTCTCTCTGGTCTAAGTGTCCTCCAAATGGGAGGTGTGCATGCCAGGGCAGTTTGAAAACATCACAGCCATTGCAGCTATGTCGTTCTCATCCTGGCACCGTGTGAACAAATTGAATCCACTGGCAAGAAAAAGGTTGGATTGTGTTTCAGAACGTCTTTCTGAAAAGAAGAAAAATAGCCATAATTTTCAGGAGCCCACACCAGAAGAATACGTGTGTAGACTGAAAAATTGCAAATAAGTACCTATGGTTCCAAGGTTCCCCACTGCCAAAACACAACATGTGTATTTATTGGAAGTTGTTAGCATCCCTCAGACCCAAATGCCAGTAACAGAGAAAATGTGACTTGCATAGTCTGAATTCTCTCTTTAGGCTGGGTGTCACAGTGGGTAATGTATTATACACCAGCCATAGCCATTTCCTCCTGGTTCGGCTAAACCCATTGAGCCTCTAATGTTGTTCAATTATTCCAAACTTACCTTTCCATATATACAGACGTACATGTATGTGTGTAGACATAAAGATGTATGTATGTAACCTCTTCTGATAGTTATGGATATAGTAGAACTTTCATTCAAACATTTTTGGCAGGTCAAATATATCAAAATAGGATTGTAAAGCTCCTTTTTATTGATTCCAGAAATAGTCTTTAATGTTTAGTCTCTGGTTTTCAAACAAAGCCAGAAATATTTCAGTAGTTTCTCTTTTTTTCTTTGGAGAGGAAATGGAAAATATGGATTGAGCTATGTCTTAAATTAATTACACTTACAGGAATGATACATCTAATTGCTGTCCTATTCCCTGCTGAGATTTAAGAAATCGGTATATAGTAATTTGTCCAGATATATCTGCAGTAGACATTGTGTTCTCTCTAATTTTTGAGACTGATAATCAGAGGTGAACTTTGAATGATGGCTGTGTTCGTTCTATGACTTTTTAAAAAATAAACTACTTAGTACAATTTTGCAATAGAAAAAAAAATCTTGAAACTATTTGGAAATGTTTATAAGTTTTAATGTTGGCTAATTAGCTTTTTGATTGCACTTATAAGTATACTGGTAACATCTGTCCTGCAAGTTACTGTACACAGTTACTGTCCTGCAAGAAGTTCATGCTTTCATTAATCTCAAGTTACCAGAACTCAGCACTGAAAGCTCTTTAAAAGGCCAGTCTGGACTGGAGTTCTCTTCATTTCTAAAGTACTACAAGTACTAAGTCCTTAACAAAATACGTTATGTATGAACAAATGAATCAAATGGTAGGTGAATCGGTCTCCTCTGAGGCAAGCTGGATCTTACCTACATGGTAAAGATATCCCAAGGGTAAACACCAGAACTACCAGCTTTATTCACCACGTTAGCAAGTTGGTCCATTGAAGCCAGCTGAACAACTTGTAGGAGAAAAGTTGCACTAGAAGTGATTAAAGGAACAAATTATTGATGACAGGCTTCATGTTTTGAGTGGGGTGACACTCTGGCATCTGTGACAACAGCAAGGCACATCACATTAAAAAACCCAAAGTACTAAATTAGATTGTCTGTACCGTTGTCTGTCTGTGCACAATTACCTCTTGCACACCTAAATGCATCTTCTCCATGCATGCTGCTAGTCTGAATTGTGTATCTACTTTGAGGTACCTAACCTTAGTGACTGTTCTTTGAAAATATGGCCTTTGAGATAGAAATAAAGTATTTGGTTAAATTAATAGTTTATTTAATAACCACTTGAGCTAAGCTTATGCATAGACTGACTGTTCTGAGCAAAAAAAGAGCACTTAAAGTTTTTCTTATTATTTCAACATTACAAAGTAACTGCCTAGTAAAATGTATGTTTAAAAACTATGCTTGGTTTACTACTACAGCATGTAAAATAAATTTCCTTCTAAAAAGCTATGGAGGTCTACAGATCTTCACCCTAGGTACCAACAGTAATATCTTAAGTCAGTTAGCCAGGCTATGTGAAAGTTAAGTGCAATTTTGCGTACATTGCTAATTCTTTTCTGCCATAGCAGTGTCTATCTGTTGCAGTACATTGGGATCAGATACAGATGCTAGGTATCAAATTCTTCCATAGTAGCTAAGCAAAGTGTTTGTAGAGGAGAACTTATCTTTGAGCAAGCTGCTGAACTTTTCTTTGCCTCAGTTCCCCAGCTGCGTAAGTATATATAGCGTTGTGTATATATACAAAGTATATATTGTATGTATATACATATGCACACACACCAGCCACTTGTTGAATGGTTATGTTTGAAGCATATGTATTTATTTTCTTGGACATGTTTCATTGAGCAAATGAGGACCTACATTACAGGAAAGTTGAGGGATTTGCCTCTCAAAAAGTCAATGAAAGACTGAATAATCAAAACCAGACCACTTGAGTCCTCATGAGCTTACCTTAGCCACACTATCATCCTTCCTCCTAGATCTACAGTTTCTCCTTTAACTGCAGGCAGGACACATGGCTGCTTTCCAAGTATGCCTTTTCCTCACAGGGGGGCCCAGGCAGTGGCAGTTGGCCAGTCCTCTGTGGAAAAGCTGATACACAATATCTGTTTGTGACCCCTCTGTACTGTGGCACGGGTCCTTTAATTGGGAGGAAGGAAACGGTGCATCCTCTTGGAGTTGGTGGCTTGCCAGAATTATCCATGGCCACACGAACATGAGTGCGAAGTATTTTTTCCTGCCTTCTTGGCAGTAGTAAAGCGAGATGCACTTAATAACCAGCGATCGATCTCTGCATGGGGAAACGGACTGTGCTTCCAATTTCAGCAGCACTGCTTTGCAGATTGGGGGTGTTGCTGCTCTGCCGGCTGGTGGCATCTTGCTTGCGGTGAGGTTCCTGGCCCTGCTTTGAACCATGATCAGCTGCATAGTTTTCTAGCTGTGGTACTGTCTATGAGAAGGGAGAAGTGCCCAAGGCGCACGCACCCAAAAAAGGTGAGGAGAAGACTAAGTTAATTCTTTCTGAAGGGCCACGAGGTGAATGGCTTGGGACCTTTGCCTAGATTAAAGGTATGCGGCAGTAAAAGATTCATGATGTAAGTCCAGACTGTTCATTAGGTATGGCTGAATAGTGCTTACAGTAGGTGAAGGAACCATATAATAGAGGAAAGACAGCTTGTGATTAAGGCACTGAACCCAAAGTATCTTGCCAAAGCCTAGTCCAATGGGAGGTTTCTTCAGTGGTTCTTAAATTTTGTTTTAATTCTTAGTTACACCTATGTCAGTACTTACTTCGCTCTCTTTTCTTTTTACTTGTTGGTTTGTACTGTGGTCGGCAACCTCCACTAGAAGGCATTTGTCAGCAGAGCCATACTGATAAAAATCAATACTTTTTGTGTGCAGCTTAGTACCTCAGTATACTCTAGGGAAACTTAAGTAAAAAATTGTGCAGGAAGTGCCAAGTGTCTGATACAGTTTTGGATTCTGTTTGCTGTTCACAAACCTCTATTCATAGCTCAGTTATAGCCTCAAAACACTACTGTAAATCGAGACATAGTGTTTTTTACAGCAGTCTGCAACTGTTCTTATAATTATTTTCTTGTTTCTTAATGGATAATGTTAATGGGAAAAAGACTTTTAAAAAAAATACAAAACATAACCATTCTTCTACAATCCACGTTTCAACCTATTTCTCTTTTTGTTTGACTGGGACAATAAGCCTCACCGGGCATGATAAAAATGCTTTAGATACTTACCCAACAGTAAATATAACAAAAGCAGTGATATTGTTTGCCCTCTGATCAGCTTAGGGTTTTCCCAACTGCGGATTAAATTTTATTTTGTAATGTCATCAGTCTTCAAACATACTTATAACTGGCACCCTAGAGAGATAGCCACAGAACAGTGCTGCAGGAAATGTTGGCTAGATGTTGATACTTTTGGAGTTTAGAATAAAGTCCAGTAATTCAGTGATCAGAAAATAGCATTAGAAAGACAAACAATAATTTACTGTGATGTTTATTCAACACTTTTAAATCACTTTGAAGTTTTCAGTTTGTGTGAGTGCTTGAAGAATGCAATTTTATGCAAGTGTTGTTAGATATTACTTATCTGTGATTTTTTTAAAGGGGTTTAAACCTGGCACGACAGCTAAAGGGAGTTGTGTGTGCTAGTGAACGAGACTTTAAATACGCAAGATTGAATAGAGGATTTGACAGTGCTGTCACATGGCAAGAAGTAACTTTGCAATAATAGGTGTAATTCTGCAGCCTATAAATAATGCAGACTTTTCTGTTCCTTTATTGTTCAGTTTTGCCAAGAACATGCTTTCTGCTCAGCATATGCTGTAGATGGCAGTAAGGTTATGCTAGAAAAGGGTACATGGGCTGGAATAACTAAATTAAAGGATGTGTGTAAAACCTATGAATGATTTCAGGTTTTGAATCTAATCCACCTATTTATAGAAGCTCTAATACTTACTTGAAACACCTCAGGAAAGGACTGGTTATTGTTTGTCACTTCTGGTAAAGACCAGGCCAACTTTTTCTTTCCATTTTGTTTGGTTTTGCCTGAATTTGTTTGGATTTGTTTAAGAGCAAGCAGACTTCTTTGCAGTTTATCATGGCAGATGTGAAACATGACAGTTTGTGGATTCACAGACAATTCAGACGCTCTCTCCTTTCCCTGGCGTGGGGCATGAATCCATTGTGAGTACACTGGTAGCCCCAGGATTTTGGGACTATCCCTATATTCCCAAAGTCTTCAATGGCCATCTTTCTCCTCCATGTTTGCACACAGAAGAAACAAAGTAGGACACTATGCCCTTGGTGTAACAGTTCCCCTTTGGTGAGGTCTGCCAGGGTTGAGAGTAAAGCATGGTGCAAGTTGAGCAGTGTCCTGCTTCTGCGACCTTTCAGCCACACTGACCCAAAAGGCCCACAACTCAATGGCCTTCTCAGGCTTCCCACATAATTTTCATCCAACTCTGAAATGCTGACTGTAGTTCACTCTTCTCAGTTCCTGCATTGTCTTCGGTGGCTGATGCCTCTTCTTCCATTATAACCCTTCAGCTTCCCACAGTACCCTCTCCTTACCTCCTGTAAGTATGTTCTTCTATTGCTCTTCCTCTCATGAGTGCCTTGCCCTTTCCCTGGATGTGGTGGTATAAACTCACAGACTTCATGATGGGGTCACAGCTCTGGACTTGGGTATTCCTTTGCCATATACGTATAATTATATGTGTACACGCACATACACGCGTATGTCTGTATATATGGAAAGCAAAGTTTGGGAAATTGAACAATATGAGAGACTCATTGTCCATGAAACATGGGTTGGAGACCAGTGGTCCACTGTAAACACCCATTCAACAAATGAGATCACAGCCATACTGCTGTTAAAGCTTGAGGATCTCTCCTTCTCTCCCTGCTTGAAATCCTGGAACTGAGTCCTAGCAGTGCTGTCCTCACTGAGTTTTCCGAGTTCCCTTAAGGGCTTTGCGTTAGCCATAGAACAGAGATCTTCTGATGTCACTTCTGCCCCAGTGTCAAAAGAACCAGTATATACTCAGCCCCATGCTGCATCAATTCTCCGCTTTGGTCCAAGTGTCCTCTGCCTTATTACCCCTGTATCTCCTCGGTCTATGTTAAATTCACTTGGTCTCTCCAGCTTGCCACAGGCACTTAGCAGCCCTTACTGTATGGGTTAATATTGCTGTCATTTTTAATGAAATGAGTTTATTGTAAGGAGATGGATATGTGGGTTGTGTGGGCTCCTGTGAGACAGTGACTACGTTGTGATTTCTTCACAGCCATTACCAAAAAAAAAAAAAAAACAAACCCCCAAAAAACCCAACTTTCCTGGTGATGATAAGGACTCTATCACGTTTAAGTGGAAATATGCAGTGTTAACGCTAAGGAACAGTATCCCATAACAAAGCACATCCTTGCCTTTCAGGGGTGGGAAATATAGCCAATCCCTGACCACTATTTTTAAAAATGTAAAAAAAAAAAATCCTTAATATCCAGTTTCTCTTTTTACTTGCACTTAAATTAAGTTCTCTACATAATTTAGATTATCCACATTATTTACAGCAAATAAATATATATAGCTTTGTAGTGGAATCACCTCTAGATGTAGGATTTTATGTTCTATTAATATTTATTACAGTCTTCAGCTCACTTTTTTGCCCTACTGGAAAGAGATACAAAAGCATTCTGTATCCAGTAACAAAACAGTAAAATACCAAAACTATCATAACCAACTTTTAAAGATAATTCCTGAAGCAGATGTTCACAAACAGACAATTTTTATCAAAATAACAGTGGGAAGGAGTTCGTTTTTGTTTGTTTGGCCCTCAAGGAAATTTAAAAGCCTTTCTATAATTTTGATTATAACTTCAAGAGAGGATTTTATTGTACCAAGGATGTGGTCTCATGAAGGATGGAAACCTTAAGGGTTTAAAACCTGTTTTTAAAAGCTACAAATTGAACTTCTTTTGTTAATCTTGGGAAACAAAGTCCTGTGGCAATTTTCTTTTCTGATGAGCAGAACATGTAGGTCTTATAAAAACTGATAATATAAAAAAGGCACCCACTTCTTCAACACATCTGCTCCATGAGTGTATGTAAGCAGTATCTGCAGATTCCTTTGACTAAAATAAGTACTTACAATTAATTCTACTGGGGCAGAACAACGAAGGAGTAGTAGGTTCCTACACTTTTTTTTTATTATTATTATCAATAAAATAATTCACCTCCATTTTAGACCATGAAAATCTAGGGAAACTTTTGCTATTGACTTCATGTCTCCATTGAGCTGAAATATGTTGGCATCAATGGTGAAATTTCAGTGGGATTTTATGATGGTGCTATTTTGAGGATGTCTTCTCAAAATACATCCTTTGCACTGGTATAGCTTGTAGGTACAAGTACAAAAATTGCTAGTAATATTTTTATGCTAAAGAAAGAACTGGATCTGACTTCTAAAGCAAGTTTGAAGAATAGGGAACTAGAGAAACTCTTCTTTAATTTTTTTTTTTCTGTATCCTTGCGTACACTGTTATGAAAGATGCTAGGAGGCGAGAGAGACATGGCCCTCCCAAATTCAACAGTGTCGCTTTTGTGAGGTGGCTTTTCAGAACAGAACCACCATTATCCATGCATTTGCATGTATTGAGCAGCAGATAAAGCTTTGTTTATGATAGAAGGGAAAGAGACTATGTCTGTAGTCTGTGTGCAAGATTATGAACAAATGCCGTTTAAGTTCTAATTCCAGTTATTTGTAGGGGCCTCCGGAAGGTCATGATACCTCTGTAAAATTGAGATCATAGGCATTTATGTGTGTGTAGACCTATTGTGTGTTTATAAAGTGGTTGTAGGCATGCGTGTAATGTACATCTATGCACTCAGCAGGGTATTCCTATCTCTAGATTAATAGCATGGCCCAGGGGTTGTGGTCCACAGTTATCCAAAAAATGGGCTTATTAGACCACACTGCAGCTTCTGTGTCCTTTGCACAGGAGCCAAGTGGCAGAGATAAGGGGTGGTGAGAGGATGATGTGTGTCTGGTCTCGTGTTGCCATGAATTCAGGATGTAGCTTGGGACACTGACAAGGACCTGGGCTTTAGGAAGCTCTGCTGGAGAAGCACTATCGGCATTTGAACAAGCTGCCTTTCAGTACCCTGTGAGTTAAAATATACTTGAAGAAAATCAAAGTTTCTAAGGAACTGAAACTAAAAAGCCCAACTTAACAGAAACTTAGTAGTGACAAAACAGAACAAAATATTCCTACATAGCCAATTTGGGAATAAAGGATGGCAATAACTGGTCGATAAAGGAAGACTAAAGCATCATGTTTTACCCAGCAGGAGTAAGAAAACAGGTTTAGAGTGGTAGGAGTTACATAAATGTTTAATTATGATGAACAAAATATTGATTCAATGGTCTCAATAGGGCACTGCTAAGTTTCAGGAGTTATTCTTGAATGCTTACCAAAGTCTGTTATTAAAATCATTTTTGTTTATTTGAACGACTTAAAAAAACCCAGAGATATGAGAAGTTTTTATCCAAACTGAAATGAAAACCACTTGCATTTCTTTAACCGAGTGCAAGGGTTTAGGAAACAAGAAGATATGCAAAAGTGATTATCAGCCCTGCAGCATCTTGAAAGCTTGTGGAGGAGTTGTTGATACTCTGCATTTTGTAGGATCAGACTTGTATTTTGCCTTCTGAGCTGCAGATTACACAGCTGGTAGCAATGGGACAAGGGAAGTCATTTAGCAAAAAGAAGAGTGTGTAGCTTTCTGTTTTCTCCAAAGCATCTTAACATAAATGATCCTTAAGTAGAAAATTTGAGACCTGAGCTTAGAGTGATTACTGGCAGGAAGAGAAGTACCTGTGGTTGCACAGCAATGGGCAGATACTTCTGGAGAAAGGTATACTGAAATGGCAGCAGAGCTCTTCAGAAAAGTGGTGGAGCACCTGTGATAGACAACAGACTGTGCTGGCTTTTCTGGAAGATGATTTCTTACAAAAAAAGGCTGATAGTTGGAATTTGGATGCCGGGAGGTGGGCATACTGTATTCCTCTGATCTGTTGTTTTGTGCAGTTGTGGATATGGAGAGCACAGTTCATAAAACTGGCAGCATTTACTCAGGACCCAAGAGCTAGCCTGGCTTTAGGTTCAGATCCAAATTCTGCATTTGTCTTTATGTGAAACCAATAAACCTGTATCTGCTTCTTCTGGTCTGTGTTTATTAGAAATATTTTATGTGCATTTTTCTAAAAATCATATTTCATATAAGAGGACTCTTCCTCCAGAGTAGTTCATCTATAAGGAGCAGAGTACTCGTGAAGGTTTGGGACCTGGTTTGATCTCATTTATACTGATGTAAACAAGGAGCTATGATCTGGATTGGCACTAGGAAAAACTAGATATTAACACCTGTGCTATTTTTTTCTGCATGCCGTTTTCTGACAAAGTAAGTTTCAATTTAATAAAACCGTTACTTACCACTGTCATCTCCTCTTGATTTGCAGATGGGCTTCTTCCGCCGGAGGTACAAAGAAATTATTGAGGCTGAAAAGAGCAGAAAGGAGAATGAAGATAGTTGGGACTGGGTCCAGAAAAATCAGTGAAATGCCCGCAAAAACTAAAGTCCAGTCATGTGACACGTGCCTGCTAGCCTATAGGTCCTGCTTTCATATCTTCCATATGTGGAAGAAGGAATCTTCTCCAGATTTTTCGGAGACCCCATTGATGCTGTGTCTTTATCACTCCAACAAGCTAGGGAACATATCCTGAGGCAACCACTGCAGCCATGTCAGGTGACTGGGGCGATTTACACTTCATTTAAGAGCTGAACTTTGAACTTTGGTAACCAAGCTGCAGTGCAGAGCAATATTTATGAATCCAACTATGTGGTATACCCTCAGGGGAAGACTGTACCTAAAAATATTTTTTATAAATATAAGCTTTTTATATTGATTATGTCTTTATATTTGTATCAATGTTTTATAGTTTCTATTGAATAGCTATATAGTTCACTCAAGCACTGATATCTGGCTAAATCCTTGGAAATACATATATGTATATATAAAACCTATTGTACTTTTAAATTTCAATGCAAGAGAGAAAAGAGAGATTTGCAGATAAAAGTAGCCGAAATCTTCATATACTTAATTCACGGCGCTTGGTAATGTTAGACCATTTAATGGCAATAAGCCAAAGTCTTTTCACTATCTTTTTTTTGGAGTTGAATTCGGTGTTTGATTTATAAACTAAAGAACATAAAGTATTACACAGATGTGACGTTCTGTATTTGAGTCTATCCTTTGCTGGCCTGAATGGGAGAGGATGAAAACGCTTCCTCGGTGACATGTAGCAAGACTTGTAGCTTGCTTTGGCTCACTGAAGAAAGCATCACAGAATGTCTTCCTTTGCTTCTCTTGCAGTCTCTAGTACTTTGATAATGGTCTAGGACTGTAAAATTGAGATACCAGAAGGATATAATTGGGCCAACCACTATGGCCTTGACAAGTTCCTTGGAATTGGGGGGAAAAAAAAAAAATTGAAGTGGAGCCATATTAATATTAATGTTAAGAAGGATAGTTTTTAAGCTCCTGTTAATGATTGTGATCTGTTGCTATCAAAGCAAGTGATAAATTGCTACGAAGTATGAGCATTGTGCCTGTCTTGTGAGTTTTATACATGAGTCATGAGTTTGTTTCTATGATAATTTTAAGAAAGAGAAGTAGATGCAAGGGTTAAAATGTTTCAGTCTTTGGATATTGAGATTCCCTATCTGGGTGTTCCAAGTACTGAATGTCATCCTTCCTCAAGCATTAAGAAGGAAGTCTAGTCAAGGTGCAGACATTACTGGATCTCCGATTGCTACTTTGTTCTCTGGTAATTCCTTAGCAAATCATTTGTTGAATTAGAAGAAACTTAGCTCTGATTAATTCAACCATGTTTCTTCAAAAAGCTCTTGGATTTCTGAACAGAAATAGTGGAACTCTGTAAGACTTGGTTTTCAATTCTACTTGTACATTGCACCTTGTGTAAATGAGAAGTAAATGTCATGTTGGTATAAAATCCATGTAAGGGAAAGAAGGGTCAAGCTCTGTGGTAGAAGGTGAAGGAGAAACAAGAATGAATAGTTGCAGGATGTCTCCTTCTATAAGGGTAAGGTAAAGGATCTGCTGAAAGTTTGGAAACTTGAATGCAGAGAACATGCAAGAAACCTGCTTGAGAACAGGTCTTATTCTTGCTCTTCCTTGCCAAATTCGTTATAGCTTCAAATTTAAAAAAAAATTATCCACATCCATATTCCTGTTTGCTCGCCCACGGCATTTAGTGCCTGCTATTACTGCTATTATAGATTAGTATTTATCAACCTAACTATCTGCACCCATTAGGCAGAAGATGGTTTTTAAGTGAATTAAGTGTATTGATTCAATGTTTGACAAGAAAAGCAATTAGTCTATTCAGTTATCCTTCTTAACAATCATTGGTGATTTGACAGATTTCATATAACAAATGATCATTTAAGCCAGAATCTGAAAAAAAACTGCTGAGGCGAAATCCTGTTACAACCACATGTGGACTGCAGATTTTTCATCAGAGTGCAAAAACAAAAGGCTGATGGCCTTTGACTGCACTGTTGTACTAGAGGCTATTAAATTCCTAACAGTATGATATTTCTGACATCAGTTAGTTTTGCTAGTATTTAAACCTAATGTATCTATTTTTTCTGTTGTTGGAAAATACCTAAGACTGACAGATAGAAGTTGGACATGAGATTGATTCACAACTATGAATTGAATAAGAAATTGCTTAAAATACTTGATGGAAAAAAAAAGAAGTCCATTTATTTAGCTGTAAGAATTTTCAGTATCTGCCCTCTCTAAAATTGATCCCCCCTAAAATTATTAAAAAGCAAATTTGCTGAAAAAATAATTCAAGGGACAAGTAAAACTATTTGTGAATTTAACTGAATTTGGAAGTTTCCATCTAAAAAAAGGAGGAAATTCCCTTTGCAAAGTTGAAATGCCTCATTTCCACTTTTTAAGGGAAGACTTGCTTTCAGATCTGCCAAAAATGCCTCATTGCAGTATCTTAAAAATCAAGATTAGTTATTTTAAAGTATATAAAGCATTTAGCATTTCAAACTTTCATACTGTCTTGGACAATTTTTTTCTTTTGGATCAGCGCAAAAATGTTTTTCTTACTTGGTTAAAGTAAAAAAACCAAATAAAAGTAAATCCCATTTGATGGAGCCCACACTGGACTTTTTTGATCTCTGACTTGAATTGTCTACTGTTGATCCAGCACAAGTCATCACTCAGTGAAAATCTAGTTGTTGGCCAGATTAGTCACATGTTTTTGAAATAATCCATAAATTCTTAGTATCATCACTATTAGGTACTCAGTAGTTCTGTTGTCACAGATGCTTTTGTTTTCATATGTATACTCTTCACAATTTGGGGGTTTGGGGTTTTTTTGTCAAATTCCATTGTAGTCCTTGCTTGTTTCCAGTTAGGGTAGTCAGATTTGACAATGAAACATACCAGTACTTAGTATTAAAATCCTGTAGATGCACCTTTCCACTCCTTAGAAAGCAACTAAACAAGCCAAAAACAAAAAAGCCCAGCTAATATCAGTTGGTTGCAATCAGTTTCTAACCCAAAATCTTAATGAAAACGTAATATACTTCAAGAATGTGTAGAAAATAGCTGTGCTAGAGATCTGCTGTTGGTTTGGGTTTTTTTTAAATTAAGAATTCATAATAAATGTAATTGTATCAGAATCTAGAGGCTTGGTTACTTTGGAAATTGCTTCTAGGGCTCTGGAAGTTCCCATCTGTCAGCTGCTTTTGAGTTCCTTTGTGCTGTACTGCTTGTGCAGCAGAGCTGGGGGAAGTCATTGTACCGGTTCTCTCCCATTAATCCATTTTGGGATAAAGTCCTCCATTGTCTTGGACAATTTCATTGAAAGGTTAGCTGAAATGGCAGTGCATCTTTTTTTTTCAGCGGGCTCACTTTGCACTGGCTCTACGCTATGCGGGTGGAAGCTTAGAAGTGGCGTGGTAACATTTTCAAATGCATCATCTGGCATCTGAGAGATCTTTTGTTTAAGCCCCGAGGCTTGCAGTGTGCAGGATGTCTTCTTACGGATAGTACCTTTGAAGTTGCTTTTAGAGTAGGAAGAAAATAATCTCCGAAAAATATGATCAGGAAGAAAGGAGGAAAAATATTAACGAAAAATTCACTTAATGCCAAGCCCATGCTGTTGCAACCCCATTTAATTTCCATCTTGACATCAAGAAGATCACAGTCATTTCAGAGTTTTGGTGGCCCACAGCACAGGGATGAATTTCACCTTCCAAGAGCAGAAAGCATTTGCCACCTTTCACAGCATGTTTTGTGACCATTTCATTTGAAAACCAAGGGTCTGCTCTTGAAGGTGAATTTCCATCAGTTCACCCCAAGCAACAGCAGGGCTAGTGTACTCTGAGGCTGCCACTAGTATGCTCTGGGACTTGGCCATTGTAGCTAACAAAAATACTATCTATGTTTTTGTGAATAAACCTAGTTTCTGATTTGCTTAATTACAATGAGGAAGTCAGCAAACTGTGGAAAATACTGGAGCGGTCTCTGAAGTTGCCTCACAAATCAGTTGGAGTATCTGAGAGAAAAATTGAGCTTGATGTGAACCCCAAGCCTGTAAACCGCTTAAGCAATCCTTTCATCTCAAAGTGGCAAAGGCTTTTGAAATGCCGAGCATACCCGTGGGGACAACCCTCTCTGCCTTGATCCATGAATGGGAAGGGCCCTACACACAAGTCAGTGATGGGCAGGCAACTCGGCTTGCTGAAAGCAACCGTTGCACAAAGATTGTGTTTGGCAATATTTAGTGTCGGCTTTCTTGAATGTCTTCTGTTTATGGGCACATTTTGGAGTCTTGCACAAGTTTCAAGCATAGTATCCATGTGGCATGGGAATATATAATACTTCTTTCACTAAAGGATTAAGGGAGTCATGGAACTAGTTTCTACCTTTGTCCAAGTTCATCCACTTGGTAGGGTTTCTTGGATATAAATGAAAGTAGGATTTGGTTCATTTAGTGTACGTTGATTAAACTGGCATGAAGACTATAATTGCTTTTGGAGCATGGTTAGCATACACAGTAGGGTACCTGCACCATTGTCACTCCTTTTTCTTAGAATGTTGCTCCTTATGTATTGTAAAATTGTATGTTTCTTTTTGTGAACTTGTGGTTGGAAGAATGTGTTCACTCTTATTGATGTCACCTGTATTTAGAAGCTCGTGTTCACCTGTATTCTAATTCACTTGCACTGTTTTGGAAATGTCAGGTTTACAAAAATACAACTTTTTTGAATAAAAAGTGGCTGCAAAATTATCCTAATAATATCATTTTGTCACTTATTGTCCTTGTCCAGCTCAAGTATTTTTCCATTAATTGGGTGAGATGTTTTCTCATGTATGTTTGAATTAAATGGTATGTGCATGTGTTTATCTGCGTGTGGATAATGGACATCTTTTATCGTAATTCTGTGACCTGTATAAAATCAAGCTATTTGGAGACTAAGAATATAACTAGCTTGACTATAATATTGTGAAACCGTGGAAATAAAAGAAAAACAGTGGGAATTATTTATATTTCAACAGTATTGCTCTATCAACCTCAAATAAAACCCCACGTGGTGGTGGTAACTGCCCTATGATAAAAGTGTCAACCTGTATAACTTGAGTTCTGTTTCAATCTGTACGAATTTGGATGAAAGTCAAATTATTCAGCTTCATGTATTTTTTCTACAAGGATTTATACTCTGTGGGTAGCTAAATAATACATTTGAAAGAGTTCTTCAACTCCCTACATCCCTGTGCTTACTTTGTCAAAGGGGAGTAGAGGCTGGATAGAAGCAGTAGAAAAAGCTGATTGATTTCTATGGCGGTGGTGTACCTATTTGTATTTCTAATACCTGCTAGAGTTTCCATCAAAGTTTTCTCATCACTTTGAGGATGGGTGAAACCTCTGTGGTAAAACATGAACTGACCTGAACCTTCATTCTAAAACAGAACTGAAGACCCAAACCTGAAATTTCAGGCTCTCCCTTTCCTCATCTTGGCTCCTTTCTCTGCTTTTTGTTGAGACCCTCTGTGTAAGTGTTTAAATGTTCTCCAGCAGCCATACAGCAACAGTCTGTTTCCTCTGCATTAGGCTAAATATCTAAGAACAGACTGGGCAGATTTCGGACCTAGTATGTGACTCGGAGCACATTTGTGCTGGTGGAAGACCACGGCTTTACGTGCCACAAAGCCAAAGGCATTAGGAGAGCTCCAGTGTGGGTCCTGGCATGTAGGTAGCACCCTCCAAAATAAAAACAAATGTTCTCAGTCAGGAAAGCTTTCTTCAGGGGAAAGAAAACATTGTTGAGCAAAAGTCGTAGGAGGATGCTGCTGCAGAGAGGAATGCAATACACAGTTTGCTTTCAGAGATTAGTGGAAGCTTTAGTGCAGCAGCAGTTAAAATAATAACCAGAAACTGGTAGATGTACTAATACATTTCTGTGATCGTGCCAGCGTGTGTGTGTGTGTGAGAGCCGGCTGTGGCTGTCCCCCTCCTGGGGGCGGAGGATTGATGAGCCAACACTGCCCTCTGTGGGGCTGGCTCGCCTTTTTTCTTTTTAATGAGCAGAGAACAGCAGCCTGTACATAGCAGGATTTTGTATGTTGCCTTCCCCCAAGTGGCTTTTAAGAACCTCTTAAGACTTCTGTGACAAAGTGGCTTTGTTTTAGAAAACCAACCCAGAACTTTTTGCAGATTTGTTTCTTCTAGGTTCACCAAGAGGGGAAGAACTAGATGAAAACTCAAGAAAAGGAAGATGTTCTTTTACCTTGGCAAAACCAGCTCCTTTGTAAGCATGCTGCTCAGCCTGGCTCATGTGTAGGACTGGTGTTGGTCTGATATTTTGGCTTCCTATGCTGGCCATTCACCTGCTCTTAGGATTGGACATAACAGGAGCTTCTCTGCTAGATCTTTTCCATTTAGTAGTGAAATACCCTATGAGAAAGAGATAAATGACTTTTCCCCATGCCTTTTGGGTCTAGTGGAGTGGATACTGACCTGAGTAGTCCTAGGTAAGATGTTTTGATTTAATTAAAATTTTGCGTGTCCATAACATAGTAGATATTGAGTGCCAGAATGACCAAGGAGAGCGTTGTGGGAGTCATTAAAGATGCAAAGTAGATCTCTGGCCTCAGTTGGCTTGCTACCAGAATTAGAATATGACAAAAGCAGCTATTTTTTGAAGATTCAGATGCACAAATGGATTTAAGGTCATATGACTGTTCACTCCTGCACATCCAGGGTTTTAACATTTTAAATGGCTGCAAATGGAGATTTTATTTGCAAGTGGTTTTGACAGAAGTAAAGCATGATAATGGAGAAATTAATCATCTTAACAAAAGAACAATGGAAATTAGTTTTTCATGTCTTAGCCATGCTATAATTTCCCATGACTGTCTGAAAGGATTAATTCATGGTTTTCCAGTTCATTTCTTCTTTGCTTTTGGTGTAGTTAGTGTCGTTTTAATGCCTGAACTTCTAGATGTGCAATGTTTTGGTAAGTTAACCAGCAGTTCAACAGCTGTAAAGAATCAGAAATTAATGAAGTAGTAACACTGAGCAGAGATTTCCCTGCTGCAGACATGTATTCAGATATGATATATTGACTTTCATGAAATTATTCTAGATTTATACTAACACAAGTGAGAAGGGACTCAGACAGGCTCCCTGGAAGCTGAAGGACACACATCATGAGACAAGCTTTGCACTAATCTGCATAAGTGGTAATATACAGTAATTTCTGTCATTTAAACAGTATTCCTTTGGGTTTGCTATCTGAGAGCTGTGTAATTCAATCCTAATGATGCTACTCCGTGCTATATTCAGAAATAGAAAAGGAATAGTAAAAAAGTGATCGCTTTATCCAGCAAAGAGACGACTTCATAGAGAGGATGCAGTCTGTCCTACATCAGTCTCTCAGTGGAGATGGGGCACTTGAGAACTGAACACAATCTGCCCCCTTACCTTTATCTAACTTGAATAATAGGGCTGATGGCTAAAATTCCTATTAAGTATTTTGTTGTGCTGATTTTAGGAGAATGGCACAGAACAGGAAGCTGGCAATGAAGTGGTTACCTAGTAAGATGTCAGAATGCCTGCTCAGTATTAAATTCATGAAGTATCTATATAGGATTGGATAGAAGATGATAGAAATGGAGTCATATAGTTTCCCCATTTTAATTTTCAGAGTGGGGGGGTGAGAGATTGCATCTAACAGTGTAAGAACATAGAAGTTGTTTGTGAGATTGCCCAATGCCATTGTTTAGCTCAAGATTGTGTCCATGACGTAGCTTCATCAAGGTGAGACTCATGCTTCACCTTGACTGGGTAGCACATGTCACTTTACAATAACCTTGTCTCATACTCCACTGCCTGCTCAACTGTGTTTGTCCTGCTCTCACCCCTGTCCTACAGAAACTATCAACTTTTTCACAGAATCACAGACTGGTTGGGGTTGGAAGCAACCTCTGGAGATCATCTAGCCCAAAACCCCTGCTAAAGCAGGTTCACCTAGAGCAGGTTGCACAGGATCGTGTTCAGGCAGGTTTTGAATATCTCTAGAGAAGAAGACTCTACAACCCCTCTAGGCAGCCTGTTTCAATGCTCTGACACCCTCAAAGAAGTTTTTCTTCATTTTCAGATGGAACTTCCTGTGTTTCAGTTTGTGCCTGTTGCCGCTTATCCTATTGCTATGCACCACTGAAAAGACTCTGGCCCCATCCTCCTGACACCCACCCTTAAGATATTCGTAAGTGTTGATAAGATTCCCTCTCAGCCTCCTCTTCCCCAAGCTAAACTGAGCCAGCTCTTTCAGCCTTTCCTCATAAAAGAGATGCTCCAGTCCTCTAATCATCTTAGCCATCTGCTAGACTCTCTCCAGTAGTTCCCTGCCTTTCTTGAACTGGGAAGCCCAGAACTGGACACAGTACTCCAGATGTGGCCTCACCAGGGCAGACTAGAGGGGGAAGGATAACTTCCCTCAGCCTGCTGGCCACACTCGTCCTCATGCACCCCAGGATACCATTGGCCTTCTTGCCCGCAAGGGCACATTGCTGGCTCATCGTTAACCTGTTGTCCACCAGGACTCCCAGGTCCTTCTCTGCAGAGCTGTTTTCCAGCAGGTCAACCCCTAACCTGTACTGGTGCATAGGGTTATTCCTCCCTAGGTGCAGGACCCTACACTTGCCTCTGTTGAACTTAATTACGTTCCTCTCTGCCCAACTCTCTAGCCTGTCCAGGTCTCACTGAATGGCAGCACAGCCTTCTGGTGTATTAGCCGCTCCTCCCGGTTTTGTATCATCAGCAAACTTGCTGAGGGTACACTTTGTCCCTTCATCCGGGTCACTGATAAATAAGTTGAACAAGACTGGACCCAATACTGACCCCTGGGGAACACCACTAGCTACAGGCCTCCAACAAGACTCTGCACTGCTGATCACAACCCTCTGAGCTCTGCCATTAATTTTCTCCTCTGCTTCTTAAGTGTTATTACCCTTTTCTCTCAATTTGTCTGAATAGGAGCGCAAACTTAAATTTAAGTGATTTTTTCCCAACTTGCACTGAGTTTGAAATATGTCATTTTTGTTTTAGAGCCAAAGAAAGATTTGTCCTTCCAAAAACTTGGCAGTTTTCCCAACTACATCAGTAGTTCTGAGGCCTGGGATGTTGGGCACTGTGGTCCTTTCCTCAGCTGCCTTTTCATCTAACTTATTCCAGGGTGAAGAATACCTTGTCAAAACACTAATAAATGTGAAATCGTAGATAGATAGATAGATAGCCAGATAGATAGATATGTGATCAATAGCTAGCTACATGTGTGACAGGACTGAAAATTATTTTGGAAGTGGACAAATCACGTAAAAAGGCCAAGCCTGCCAAAGCCTCAGCCCTTCAGAATAATGTAAACATTTTGTTTGGAAATTCTAAAACACAATTAGGAGCATGGGATTGGAAGGTCCTCAAGTCCAGTCTCCTATTTTCATTGGCAAATACTCCATATATTTCCTTTCATGAACTAACTGAACAAGGCCCAAGAGAACCAGTTACATTTCTTTTACTTAATATTCTTGCTAAAAGGCTGTTCTAGCACCTCATTTTGATGGTGCTGTTAATGGTGATTTTCATCCCAATTTGTTCTCTTGCCAACAAGGTCTTCTAATTTAAATAGCTCCCCTCCTTCCTTCATGTTCTGAGTTCATCTTTCTTGAATGTGGGTGACCAGATGATGACACTATTTTCCTGATGAGGTAACAAATTCCTTGTATATCACCTGTACATAAGACTGGCTCTCCTGGCTCTATGAAGGTTACCAGCTCTCTATAAGATGTCTTAAATGACGAGGGATATTGAAAACTCTAGCACAAATGACCTTTCTCAAGAGCTTTTTGTCTACTATTTTGTGGAGTCTGAAACCCAAGTATCATATGTGCTCCATGGAGAAGGTTGTTATGAGCTGAAGGGAACCATCCCATGGCTGTGTCTGGAACTGTAGGTCTTTGGAGCATGATGGCTTCATGCTAGGTGAGTTGGAAGGGGATCAAATAGGTTCTCCATGGGAGGCTTTGGCTGTAATTTGACAGAAGTTAACTGCAGCTGAATATAAAGGCATAAAGCAGTTTGACTTCAGTATTTTCATTAGAAATCCCCAACTAGTGCTGACGACATGCTAGGTGACCAAAACACCCATTGGTCTTACTTATGCTTGGAGTCTTTCCTAAGATGTCATACACCTAAAGCACCATTAATTATTGTCTAATTACTTCCAGCAATGCGGTATGGGCAGAAAAAAAGTGCTCTGAGATGGGGAAGTTGTCAATTATAGCTGATAATTAAGGGGCCAGGTGCATGTTCTATTGAACAAGATAAATATCTCCCCAGATGTTGAGTATCTGAAAGTTCATAACCACACAGGTATTTGGTACTTGATGTGTCAAAGTTACCTTCTATAGATACTCATTTAAGATGGCCCTCTTTTTTGTGCAATAGGGTTTGGATTGGCATATGAGAACCTTGCCTGTTGAACAATCTGCTCCTCTTTCTCTCCCTGAATGCTAGGCTAATTTACCTTAGCATGCACTGGAAATGTTATTTTAATTGATTTATTGGGTTAATTTTCTGACTAGAATAGCTGTCACATACTTTTGAGTGCTGGCATATGATACAGAGAACACAGTCTTGCAACAGGGTGACAAAATCTTAGCGGTGTTTTTAAAAATAATGACTTATTTTGGCAACAGGTAACAAAAGCTGACATACACTACGAAAGGGACACAGTTAGTTATCAAACATTTCTGTTTGGAATAATATTTTCTTTAATAAAATGAAAAATAAAATTACCAAAATGTAAAGCCCACATATTTTCTAAGATTTGTGTAGGCCAAGTTCCATGAAAGAATCTGGAGATATTTCTTTCTGTCTTAATTTCTTTCGCTCATTAACTCTCAATGTTGTTATTCCCAAGGAGTAACATTGAGTTTAGGCTAAGGCTCTTGGAAATGGCTTAAGTACTATTTACTAACTCAGTTGGACTAGATGATCATTGTAGCTTCCTTCCAACTGAACTATTCTATTCTGTTCTAGTTCAATGACTTTTCAATTAACTAAGACCTATATGACTCTCATTTAAATGCAGCTTTGAATTTATGTATTTATTATATTTACAGCTGCAAATATTTTAGAGATACTTCCATAATGCCTGGTGTGGAGAATTCTAGATGGATTAAGCTGCTTTTGTGATGCAACAGAACCCTACCATTCTTATGAAGAAGTAATGCATGCACCTTTATATTGGCAAAACGGGTCTGCCCTCAGTGGTTACGGTGTGTCTATGTAAACTGGGACAATTCTGGGGTATGGAGAATACACAGGAAAGTACTCAGACTTTACCGCATTGATTTTGCTTTCAATGTGAAACCGACTAAAGTGTAAAAGAAAAATCCACTAATAGTTATTAAAAGAAAATAGATCACCTCTGGCTCAGGAAATCCCAGTGATTTCTCCACTGGAGGTAGGATGGGTGTACTGGGGAAATGTCAGTCCCCACTTGTCGTGCTCCTTTTTCTTCATGTCTGCCCCCAGACAGTGTTGGAGACAGACAGGATGCTGGGTGAGATGGGTGTTGGGTCTGGTGCAGAGCAGGCAGTTGTACATCCTCATGGCTTTCAAATGGTCTCCATCAGCAAGGCAGGGGCAGGAAATTCTTCAGATGAGCTATGGCACCAGAGAACTCCTGTGGCTTCCTAAGGGAGCTCTTTTTGTTTTGTTTCAGTAGTTGCAATAATAATAATAAAAAAAAAAAAAAATTCCTATCTCCATATAAGTAGGAAAACATCCCCATTTCCATGTAAGTCATCTGTCTTAGAGAGAATAATAGGTCAGTCTGTGTCTCCAAAGATCCAATTTCCCAATATACATTTGAGTCATCTCAAACCTGACCAAAGTGATACCTAAATATTCAAGTTGTTTCCATCTTTTAAAGTTTTCACTCCTTCTGGCATAGCTCTTTATAATTTGCTTTACTGTCTAGCATTCTCCCATCATACAGTCGATAGCAAATACTTTACCCTGCCGCCCCGAACATATGTTCCTGCAGCAAAACATTTCAGGTTGTTCCCAGAGGAAAAGCGTCCTTCAGATGCCAATCAGCAATATTAATAACAACGAAAAAATTAATGCTACTTTGCTTAGCTCATCCTAAAAGCTAGCTAAAGGCTGGTCAGCAACATGACTGAAAGTTAAAGGTGTTCACCTAAAGAACATAGAAGAACTGTAATTTGAAATTGTAATTTGAGTCTCAAAATAGCAGGTGATGACTGCTTCTTCCATGGTTTTGTGTTGCAACAATCACACAACGTGAAGTGCTAATAAATGCTTATGCTTTATTTCCCTGCTCTTTTTTTTTTTTTTTTTTTTTTTTTTTTTTTTTCTTGCGGAGATGTAGCGCTTTGAGAGGTGGCAGAATGAAAGCTCTGAAGAACTACATCCTCTCCCTGGGGAGCAGGTGGGCCCTCAAAGCACCACCAGTGTTGCGATGAGTGTTGCCATAACAAACATTTGAATACTGAAATAACAAGAGGTACTGTGGGAATGTGAAGCTGGATCCTAATTTTTACCTGTGAGTAAGATTTCAATGGGACTGTCAATGGTAATGTGGGCATGCATGTGCTCTTTAGCAGAATCCGTCTTAGTCCTTGAGCCTGTTACAGCAGATATGTCTAAGGACTAAAGTCATAATCAGTTTAGTGCTAGCCATGTTTTACCAGGGACTAGGCAGGCATCGAAAACTCATTTCACATAAACCACCAACACATGTCACATTAACTTCCAGGTTAACAGCAGACTCTGGTACCTGTCTCCTGAGCTGCTGTTGCTTGTATACTGATGTTACACTACCGCCCAGATGTTCCAAGGTCTAGACCCTGTTGTGCGAAATAAAATAAATGCTACAAAGCTTCTGTAGTGTTAGACAATCCTACAGGATTTTGATCTTTATCCTACTGATCGATCTCAATGATGTAAAAATCTGCCAGCCATTGAAAACTCTACGGTCCACACAAAGAGTGTGAAGGAAGACTGAAATACAGCATTTTGGTATTAGCAAAAGTGACACTGGCCTTATGATTTAAAAGCGAGTTATTCTAGTATGATGTAGCCTTCTCTTTGTCATTCACTGCTGAACACACTTTGAATGCTAGCTGCACTTTTAGAGTAGTATAAATGTTTATACCGGACAAGTTTCCATTGTAATTCATATTTACTAGTCTGACATAAATTGCTAAAAGAACAGCCACCTAACTTTGCCAAATAATGAGTCTATGCCCTGCTCAAGCAGTGGTGTGCTATAATAGCCTGTAGGCTTGGTTAAGAAAATATGGGTCATATCCTCTAATGTAATACTTTCCTCATTTGTCCTGAATTTGAATCACTACTGTATTCAAAGCCACCTTGGATAATTAGGATAATCTCCTTAAATTGCTTGTCTCTCATGATGCCTACAATAATACCACAACAGCATCCTGCTGTGTCACTTACTGTAATGCCCTGTGTCTTACTGTTTCATCCTGCTCTGCTTTCCTGTATCCATTCGTTTTATCGACTGGTGCCTAGGACTATAGAAACTGCAGATGTGGTGGGGCAGGGATCCTTTTTTCACTCTTTGTCATGTCCTCAGGTCAGTCTGTGTCTTCAAACGCTATATTATGGATACAACAAACCTCAGACTACTTGAAACCTGGATAGACCTTGAATCCTAGACAGAAAAAAAAAAAAAAAAAAAAAAAAAGAAGATGTTAAAACATTTGGTTGTTAAAAAACCATCTTGTTTGGTTTCGGTGCTTTCATTTCTTTATGGCAAGCACTTCCAGCGCAGCCACGGTGGAGGTAATTGGAGCAGCCAAGTGAATGTAAATCTGAGGAGGATTAAGCCCACTGTCTATAAAGCTCATGTAGCTCTCGAGCAATCCAGCAGTGATCAATTCATTATCATTACAAGAAGTCTGCCAAAGAAAACCTACAGGCTATTGAAGGCAAGACGACTGTAAAATTAGAGATCAGACCAACTCTAATGTTCACTAATGGACGTGAACATTAGCCTTGCAGCTTTAGCCAACTGTGCTGAAAGAGACCCTGGTGACATTTTTGGATAAAGCACATTAGGGATTGAAGATTTTCTTTTTTTAATCTAGCATATTGATTTATTTTTTATTGGGAGTTAAAGTGGCTGAGGAAAGAACAAAGTTGGAAAGGATACTGGAAGTGGAAAGGAATGAAGATTGCCCACTGGCTTGTCTTAAATATTTCTTTCCTAGGTTTTTGCAATATTCAGCAATGGAATCTCTGAGCGAACATTTTCTCCCCACAAAACTTTATTTGTTTACTTTACAGTCCAGTGCTAGTGCTGTCAAGCACTACCTGCCAAATGAAACACTGGAGGTAAAACTGACACCATATAAACTCAAAAAAAGCCAAGTTTATGTGTACAGAGCGCTACTCACTGTTAGTGAGCAGATCTTACAATAAGTAGAAGAACCAAATAATTTCTGCTGTCTCGACTGCTTTATTGTTAAAAAGCCGTGATAACCTCTTAACAGAAATCCTGATTTTTACAGTCTTTAGGAGGCAAGTAGCCTCTGCACAACAGTTATAAGAACGATACCTTGATGTGTAAGCAGCAGTCCAATTTCCCTATTAGATTTAGCATCACATCAAGAAACTTAATCCTCTTCGATGCATATTTTTTGTTGCAGAGATGACACTGAAACAGAAACTTGTTGCACTCCTTTTTTTTCGGCTATGCTGCGTATATTATTCTGACTAAACTCCTTTTATGCTATTAGCTGTTCACAGCTACCCCCAGGATTAGTTCTGCCCTTTTTCGTTCTTTCATAACCCACTTTATCATATTAACTTGCAACAGGCGTCATTCTATAAAGCAGCATAGCCACAGCACTGGAAGTTACATGCAAAAGGCTGGGCAGGACTTCTTCACTGGCAGCCACTGGGATTTTGGGTTGCTTACACATTTCAGGAATTTATTGTCTTTGCGTGGACTTCAAAAAGCCCATTAAGAGAAACCCAGGGTTGTTGAAAAGCTGTTCTTTTACTGAATTTTCTGAAGCCTTTAAACAGAAATTTCTGTTATTCGTGCCAGACGTCTGTGCAGTCGCATACTACCACAGAGTATTTTGCATCTTCCCCACTGCTGTTCTGCACAAGTGCTCTGGGCAGCTAAGAGGGACCCACTGCTCCCTTGTCTGCAGCTTGCCCAGGGATGCTGCCCGAGGTGACTGCCTATGCTGGTAGCCCAGCGAGCACTGGCCGTGCTGGTGTGCAAAGCCCAGGGTTACAGGGTGAGATCTGAATCGGCCTCACTGGCGTCGCGGTATGCTCTTCCCAAATATATGCCTGGCAACTAAGTTGAGAATTTTGGGACTGTGGGGCTCAGGCAGGGACCGAGGAGATGCTGATTGCTATGCAGTACCTAGCCTTAAGAGACCTGCTTTAATTCACTGGAGAGTTGAAGGCAACAGAGGTAGTTGAAGGAAGGCAGTGAGTGAGGTGTGCTTAAGGGCTGGGGGGAGAGAGAAGGAAGTCAGGGAAAACCTCGGTATCATTTAGGTCATTGGCTAAACTGGCCTCAATACAATTTATTTTTAAAAGAAGCGCTAGGCATGAAAATTTTCTATGATAGTTATACGGTCCACATCTTGGAGGGGATGCAGCTGAGACATACTTCGTAATGCTAAATTAATACTGCCCCGGCGCTGACTGAAACAGAAGATATCCAAGACACTCCCCAGCTGCATGTCATGTTTTCACACCGAGACATTTCCTCCTCCTTCCCATACTCCTGTTTTCTCCACATTTGTTATTATATTTCTCTTTTTCTCAAATATTATCATAATTGCTCTAACAACAAATTCCTGAATAAAATAATAGGAAACTGAGAAAATAAGAGGAGTGCTCACCCCTTTCCTCAAGAAATTTTGCTAGAAGCCATAAATGATTCGCATAATGGAGGCGAGATGGAATCTTGCCTGATCCCACGTCTATCATAAGCTGCTCTGCTTTACCTAGTTATCACTGAATTGATGGATGCCCATTACTTTAGAGGAAAGAGGGACGTGAGGTGGAAGCAAATCTTACATTTGTGTAGCAAAAAAGCAGAAAATGCTTGTGTTGAAAAGCAGGCAAAAGCTGGGAAAGAGCAGTGAAAGGGCAATGCACTATCCTTACATAGCTGCATGAATGAAAACTCAGTACTATGATACCAAAGCTGCTTCCAGACCTCGAGTTTAAATAAGTCCCCTGTGCCCCCACATCAGAGAGCTGCCCTTCTGCATATTTTAGGGTGAAATCCTGCCCCTTTGAGATCACCACAGTTCTTTGTTGTTGATTTTTGGTGGGAGCAGGGACTCAACCTAAATATTTTATGGTACCATTACATAGCATAACATCTTATAATTCTTGGGGGGGGAAAAAAAATCAGTTATTCATTTGTGATGCCATGTGGCAAAGGATATGTCCATATGGCCATGTTCACAGCAATCAAACAGATAATGCCACTGAATTCAGTAGGCACCATTGCGGCACAGCCCTGCGGAGGCTGAAAGGAAAGAAAAAAAATCATTGATTCAAATGAGGCCAAGATTTTACCTCATGTTTTTAGTGTAGCAAATGTTATTGCAAGCCCACACAGAGCCAGCGTGAAGCGCAAATTACCACAGGAATTTGTCATATTCATTACCAACCTAACATCGTTAGTTTATATGAGTGTAGGCAATTAGAAGAAAGGTTTCAGTTTCTTTCTTTGAAAATGTGAATTTTATTAACAAAATGACAAGCTTTCTTTCAATGAAAGCAAGTCATATGCTGCAGGAAGAGTCATAAATTTGAGGAAAGAGCTGAGAGCCAATGTTTAACGAAGGCAGCATCACTCCACAGACTAGAAAACATTTCCTTGTGTAATGGGAATCCAGTAGAAGAAAAGTAACCATGGCTGAGGAGATTTTGCTTGCAAAGGCAGATTTAAAGCTACTGAAGACAGAGTAAAGACACTGACGGGACATCAGTGGACCTTGTTGCCAGACACTGTACCTAGATGTGTTTATTTTCCATTGATTGCTCTTCATTTTTTGGTTATTTGGTGACACCACCCC
>VZTL01068072.1:4240-16359 GCA_013400535.1 Scopus umbretta | reverse complement strand
TTTTGGGTGCCACCCCCCCCCCCCCCCCATTTGATAACCCCTCTACATGAAGCAAAGCTGTACTACCTATTGTAGGCAATAATACTTCTCCCAACAAATGAACATAACTGATGAAGATGCCTCCCTTTTCTCCCATGAGAGTTAGTCCCACCCTGGCACGTTGCTACTAGCTCAAGTCTGGTTCGATCTGATTTTTTTGGTGGAAGAAGAGAAAAAATATAATAGCAATTTTGTCCATGGATGTATAAACATGATCTATGTTTGAAAAAGCTACACGCAGGCAAAAAGCCTCAACCCAGTTTGCAGTCTGGTGTTACTTTCTTGCACTACAGGATAACTGTTTGCTGGGATTTTGTCACCGCTCATGATTAAGGGGAGTTGTCAATGTGGGTAATCCTATTCTAGAGCGACCTCTCGTGTTATGTCGGTTAAGTTCTGTTTGTATTATTTGTTTCTTTTACCCAGCTTCCTGTAAGGCTATGAAAATATCATCAAATCATTTTGGATGCTGGTTTTGCTCTGTGCAGCAAGCTCAGTTACACTCCCCCCCCACCTCATGCTTGCTGTTTAGTCAATGCGCTGCATTGCACTGACTCCCTTTTTTCCTGAAATCATCCCAACAGCACTAGCGTGAGGATTTCCCCCCTCTTTTAAATTAATTTTCTTGTATATTCACTTCTGTTCAGAGTCTTCACCTTTCAGTGAAATGACCAGATGTCTCAGAAAGCCTGGAGCAATGCTGGCATCAGGAGACTTCGCCCCCATCCTGAGTGACTGCAGACTGAGATGTCAATATGTTCTGGTTTGTAATGGGTGATTGATTTGCATGGCTGTTTTGCTCCAATTCTCCCTTGCTTAAAGAAGCATTTGGCTTTTTTTTTTTTTTTTTTTTTGTTTAATACCAAGCAGTATTTCCCTGTCTGTGGTCTTGTGTCCAATAAATCCAATACTATTATTCTTCTCACTAGCTGCTCTTTTGTTTGTGATTTTATTTTTTTCCCCCTCCAGAGGGCTTCATATTATTTGACTCTTTAAGAGCAGTAGAATTACATTGGGGAGATAACCAGATGACTCACCTAAATACCTTTGAATATACAGGGATCATCCATGGTGGAAGAAGGTGGAAGCCTGCTCCTCAGCAGCTGTGCGGACAGACCACCACAGTTTCTGACTTCTCTGTGGGCCCGCTGTGTGCCTCCTCCTCCTCCTCTCATCTCATGCATCAGATCCAAACATCTAACATCCACACTTTGTAAGGCCTCGTAAGTTGTGCCTTCAGGCACCATGGACAACCTGTGGTGAGATCCCTCAGCTTCTGCCAGAGTGTGAAGACATGAAGACACTGTCCTCCTGTGCTAGCATTAGAAAGTCCTCCATGTCCAGTGAAAAGACCAGAAACCTGGTGTAACCCCTGTGTGTAACCCCTCTCCTTATGAATGTTCACCTCTGAAATACCAGTATGGGCCAGGCCACCTCTGGAGAGAAGCCTGTGAATAGCCAGAAAGTCAAAGTTTGGACCTCAGTGGCAGCTGGCATAAGACTAGAAGCGGGATTTAGAAGTTACAAGCTCCAATTGATAGTGCCCTGTATTTTCCCTGAGAATTGGAGTATAGCTTGGCTGAACAATAGTAAAATCACTAATTTAATCCATTCTAGTTCCCTGGAGCTTTTTACTAAATGCTACAAATTAATTACACAACTTTTACAAATAACAGGGACTGAGCTTTTAATTCCTCATGCAGCAGGGAGTGTGCTGAAACATAACCTGCCAGCACACGTTACTCTGCCTTTCAGACTCTTTACTCTGGTCTGGCAAGTGAAAAGAGTCTCTGAGTGAACGGGAATCAGATCCTTAATGTTTTACAGCAGAAGTAGGCTCTCACAGAACAATATTCACAAACGATTTGCTTTTACGTGCCAAGGATTGCTGTTTTATTGTTAAAAGCATTCTTTTTCTTGCAGGACTGTGTCTGGAGTTCTTTTGGGTGGTAATAAAGGAATGGAAGGCAGTCACCCATTGCATCCTTCACTCACTGAGATGAGTGTGAGTTTTACCACTGCATTCAACAGACAGAGGGTCTGACTCTAATTTTTTTTTTTTTTTTTTTTTTTTTTTTTCCACTCCGAGGTCATAGTCTCACTCAGTTCATTGCATTAATCTGTCTTCTAGGAAGCAACCTTTTTGTGCCGAGTTCATTTTTAAAGACTTATGCACAATTTCATATATCTGGATGCACTGGAGAGCTCCTCATGGAGGATTTTTTTTTTTTGGATGATCCTCGGAAAAAAAATCCTCAGGAGACTCCATATGTCTGGAAGAAAAACGCTTTTCACCCGGCACGGGGGGAATCCTGCAGATGTACAGCTTACCCCTAGAGGTCACTGCGATCCTGGGATTTCAGCGAGTCCTCCTTGGCACGGAGCGAAGTTGGTGCCTGGATGGTATGGAGGGAGAATGTGGTGTCCTGCTGGCCTGGGCTGGCTGGGAGGTTTGCAGGCGGTTTTAACTCTCCTGACGAGCCTTCCCCCCACTCTCTTTCTTTTTTTCTCTTGCCATTTCTCTTTCTCTTTGAGTTTTGAGGCTTACCACTAGGAACCAGCCTGCAGAGTCAGGTTTTGTCAAATGAAATAATCCTTGTTATGCCTTTTTTTTTTTTTTTTCCTTTTTTCTTTTGGTTTCTTCCTTTGCACTTAGAAAAATGAAGGATAAGTATGGCTAATTTGTTGTTAATTATTTTAAATTCAGGAGAGAATTCACCTTCGGCAGGTGAAGAAGATAACTTCTGGGTTCGTCAGTGCAGATTCTTTGTAGGAGTGAATTTTACCATGCTGCACAATTTAGGCTGCATCTGATTTAGCTTTCTGGCATGATTTACCAGTATCTCCCATTTTCTAAGCATATGATTTGAGATTATTTTTTAGTTTACTCTCCAGTTTCAATGCAGATTACTGGTAGCTCTGAGGTTCAGTATTATGCAGACTGGTTCAAAAGCATCATGCTGCTTTTTCAAGGGGTTATACAAAGACTTCCTCACATTTTAATTTTACTTTGCCTTTTAGAACAACTCTAGATTAGCTGGAGCTACAATATTGGTAGCTTTCTAATGAACTCATGCTAGCATTTCAATTTGGTGGGGAGAGAGATACCAAAATGGCCCACTTGCAATCAATCTTTTTCAGGTTTTTTTGAGGTCTGCTAAGAAATTTGAAACACCTGTGAAATGTGAGCTTCTTTGTCTCAAATCTAGAAAAATAGATATATTTCAAAATGTGGGAAAAAAAGTCCATAAAAAAATCTTTTCTGACTTTTCACAATATTGTGATCATATTCTGCCCACAGAAATTTGCCTGAGTAAGTTCTACAGTAAAACAAGTATATGTAGCCAGAATAAGTGAAAGAACAGTTGGCCGAAACTTCCTCCATAGAAAACTTTAAACATGGAAAAATATCCATGGCTAGAAATAAGTGTATTGGTGGAGCTGGGTAGGCTCTGTTCCCTTCTCTATGACATCCATTATAATTGAATAGAGCAGAATCCCACCTTTGCATCATATTGCAAAATATGCAAATTTCTATGAATAATGGATTTAATCCTATTAGAAAAGAGATTAAAAGTAGTTAAACATGTCAGCCTTGATTCTGCTCTATGACTTGTTAGCAGAGACAGAAGTATATGCTTATCCAGTTGATGAACTGTTGTGGCATCAGCAGCCACAGCCCTCTCTTGGGAACCTGCCATCTTTGCAAAACCTGGCTGTTACATTTTTCCTTATCTGAAGTGACTTTTAAATAATATCAGCTATCTAATACTATACATTCTGGTGATAATCCTATGCTCATTTGTTTTGGACTGGCCTAGCGCTTGGAGGAGAATTTACAAATCCAGAAAGGATGTGGTGCATTTTTTGTGCCTGGCTTCACTACTGACTCTTGGTAATTCCTCTAGCAAGCCATTTAAACTCTACATTTTCATTTCCTAATTTGCACAAGATTCAGCATAGCTACACTAGTAAGCATTGTGTGGGAATGACCATTTGTTAACAGAAGTTGGGTAATCCTATTTGGACAGTATAGAAATTATAGAAATTGCAGGCATTCGGTTACTGAAATATCCACTCTCTGACCAAATAGCTGTGATAAAATATCACAGTGGTGTAAAGAAGACATATTGTGAAGTATTACATAGCTACATGGAAAAACGGAAGAAATGCCACTGCCATAATTCACTAAATAAAGATATAAATACAGAAATTGACCTTTTCTGGGTTCCCAAAATGAGTTCTGTATATTGGGGTGGGTAGGGAGTATGCATAGCACTTAATGGGGTGGAAGAACTTAGTTGGGGGAAGAAAAAAGAGGTGGTAATGCACGGCTCTGATTACTTTCTGTTTCTTGCAAAAAAAAAAAGGGAATAATGGGAAAAAACATGAATTTTAGAGGTTGGTAGAGTTGAATGGAATAGGGCCTTCTCTGGTAAAAGCTTTACCGCAGCTCTAGCACAGGGAATGTAATGATTTTGGTTGGCTGCAGTGGAAGAACTCAGACAGTAAGGGCTGCAAATGCTTCAGTGCTCTTCGAAACAAAGCCATGAAACCCCTCTGCCACAGGGGGTCACAGCTGGTGGGGCAACTGGAAAAGTTAAAAATGTGCATATTCACAAGTAGTATGTGGGAACCTACACATGTAGTTTGCTAATACATGACATTATCCCAAGGATCAAATTTCTAAGTAGAACTTTCTTTTAATCCTTATTTTTTGCATTTTCTGTTTTTATTTCAATTTTTAAAAATCTTCTTTAATTGTTGCTGCTTAAATGGTCAGCAATTGTAGCCCCACAAAAGATCATTATAATCCTGCTGAAATATGAAATTTCTGGAAAATATCTGAAAGGCTACTCAGCCTCAGCTGTTCAGTCTGTCCTTCAGGACAGAAAGCTTTACTTTTTGTGAGATGGGTTTTCACCGTGTGACAGACCCCTGCTCTTTCCAGTACTGTTGATTTATCATCTGTCTGTCCCAATTTGCAACTGTCTTTACTCACAACTGTCATGATGGAGGGTGAGACCATCTCATTTTTCAAGATAGAGCAGCAAAAGTCCTTCTGCAGCCCACCTGGCCTTTGGCTGAGAGGTGGTAACCATGCAGGAGAAAGCAATGTCCTACTTTCTGGATTTTTCCACTCTTGTTTAGTGAGAGAACAGTGTGTTTTATCATTTAGCCATGACATATGATGGGGCGAGGAGATCCAGAGAGATTTCTCAGAGCTGCCAAATTTGATGCAGTTCTGTGAAGGATATTTCTTACCAGTGAGAAACCCTCCCATTTCTTCCTCCCTTCTCATCACCAAAAACATATCTGTTCCTCTCTCTAGGTCAGCCTACTTCCTGGCAGACTCACAGCGCTCCAGAAGAAGTAGGACATTGAAGGGGAGAAAAAAATATCAAATAGGATGTTTTCATCAGTCCTTAACTATCTCCCACCAGAAAGGCCAGCAGCACTTGCTTCTCTGCCCCAAACTGTGCATCCTTGTGTATCGTTTGGGACCTCTGGGGTTTCTGCTGCAGTTATGGGCATAAAAAAGATGCTCCTGCAGAGAGGCAGTCCTCAGGAGCCATAGGAGAAGGTGGATGGCTGCTCTGGGGGTTTTGGTCCATCAGGACCAGGAGCAGGGGATGCTTTCAGGGGCCAAAACAGTGATATGGGTGTTTTCAGAAGCTGCTGCAGTGAGCAGCAGAGAGGAAGGTGGTGATCTGGCTGCCAGTGAGACCCTGCTTCCAATATACCACCATGGCATCAGTTGTGGGTCCGTTTAAAATGGGGATTTTACTGCTGTGGGGCAGGGAGGAGGAATCACCAGGAAGGGCAGAGAGCAAATAGGAAAAAAAAATCCAAGAGGGGAAAGGCAAGGCACACGACCCTGGTCGGCTCCTCACAGAGGGAAAACAGCAGTGGAGAGCCTGAAAATGGGGAGAAGGAGCAGAGAGAAAGAAACCCTAGGGTCCAGGAGGCTGGTCCTGCCCATGCTGCTCACAGGCTCAGAGTCACTTCCCTCTGATGTGGTGCCTCCCCTTCTTGCCCAACGTGAGGGCACCAAACTGCCCAGAACAGACGGGAACTACCAACTACTGCCTTTCATGCTAGAGGCAGAATCCAGGCGAGGATTATTTTCTTCCCAGTACGTCTGCCGTGCTAGACTTAAATTCACCTTGTCAAAGAGCAGGCACCTGCTGTTTCTTGAGAAAAAAATGCGGACTCCACCATGATCCCTGGGGACCGGCAGAGACAAACAGCGCAGCAGCTTGCTGGGGCGCTTGCTGTTACGGGGATAAAACGGAGCGGCGGAGGCCTATTGATGCCCGATAGAAACAATAGAAACCAACTGCTGCAGTGAGAAAGCAGCCATTTGCCGTGCCAGCTGCAGTCAGGGACGGCAGCGGGAAGGGATGGGAGAGCACGCCTGGGTTGGGATGCTGCAGCATTACTGCCCAGCCTCCAGCCCTGCCACGTCCTGGTGTGATGCCCCTGTTTTGCTGCCTTTCAGTGGTTACTGGTTGGGGAGAGAAGCAAGGAAAGGAAAACTATTAATGACATTGCCTGCCTTTGTGTGTGTACCCCTTGGAAGCTTGTGCTGCTATCAGTTTTGCTTGCTCCAGATGAAATGTCCTGGAGAGGCGTCTGGAAGCTGGTGCTCAATGTGTGTTGTCCTGCAGCTCCATTTTAGCTTCCTGTGCTGTCACTCAATGCACTTTCTTTCTGGAAGCCCATTTTTCTGTCTAAATTTTACACTGCTCTGGACTTTCTGTTCTTTGAGGGAGTTGATGTGGGCCTGTCAGAGCAAAAGGCAGTCACTTTCTAGGCTGTAGCCCTGGCTGCGGATTACAGCTCAGTGACTCTCTGAGAGGGTCTCTGTGAGCAGCTGGCAGGGCCGTGGGCTGCCTGCCCTCGCCTCTGCAGTGGGCTTTGCACATGGTGCTGAATCCTCACTCTCTGTCTCGCTAAGAGGAACTCTCAGACCTACCAAACAAATCCCATTCATTTTGTTTGGAATGATAGTGCCACAGGTTGTGTCGGATTGCATCTCAGTTGGAGAATGACGTCAAGTCCAGGGGCATGTGTACAGCAGAGTACGCTTTTTGGCCAGGGCTCACCAAGCTGCCATGCAAATTCTGGTTAGGCAGACCAGAGAAATCAGCAGATCCAGGCTTTTCCTCAAAGCTTTACATCATTAAGCTTCAAGCCTTGCTCGAGGTTCGCTACCTAGATCTCTCCTGATGCGGAGCAGCAACAGGAGCTTGTGGGCACTGCTGTTCCTCAGCTGTTTAGCCACAATAATTAGGTGTTGTAAGGGATGGAGGATCGATAGGGAGCTCCATGCATGGTCACACACCACCAAACACTCCTGAGATACTGTTAGAAACTTAGAGCAAGTGCTAGAAGACTGACAACCACAAAAATAAGGGAAAATTAAAGATTTGGGGCTTTGGTCCTTTCAACAAGTATTACTACGTAAGATTCTCAGAGGATTATAAGAAGTGGGCAATGGTCCATTCTGCTCATAGCTGTGGCCAGTCTCCATTGTTTCAATGGAAGAAGGTGAAAAAATGTTCCAGAAACCATGCTGTATGTCAAAAGATGTGGATAATTGTGAAAACTGAGTTTCTTCTGTCCTGTTAGGTGATTAGCAAAAGCTCTGAAGTACAGGGATAATACCCTATAACTGTTGTGGTTCAGTGATAGGTGATGGTCTCCTTCCAAATAGCTTTGAAGACCACATCACATCAGGGATCTAAGTATTCAGCACAAAAGCTCAATTCTCTCTTATACCATCCCTTCCATAAACTTATGGGGCAAACTAAATCAGAGAATGTAGGCAAGAGGATGGCTTATATCAGATGTAGCTGGGGGCAAAAAAAGGGCAAAAAAAATCAGACATATCAGCATTTCTCGTGATGTCTTCTCCTGTGCTGTGATAGATAGTGTATATAGTCAGGGGGAAAAACAAAACCAAAACCACAAAATCCTCAATGCCAGTTCCTACAGTAGCTGTTCTGTAAGACTCATTGCTAGATAGGAGCATTGACTTTGTGGAGAGAAGTCCTGCAGCCCACTCTTCAGAAGCATACATGGGTCTGTAGAAATGTGTGAAGAAATCACAGCAAGCGTGTCATCCAACTAGCTTGGTGGTAACAACTGGAAAAGCAAGCAGTGTAGCTGGTAGACCGGAGAAAATAATTTCTCGGTTGTACCTTTGTTGCTCTGTATATAGTGTTATAGGGAGAAATGAGTAGATGTCAAAATGATCTTACTGGTTATTTACATATTCATACACAGATTTCATACAAGAGTTTCCTATCAGGCATATTTATAGGAACTGTGAATTTGAAGTGAATATCAAGAGGAAAAAGAAAACCTTTAAAAGCAATCATTTACCGGCATCCGACTTCTGAGAACCACTGTGATAGGGAGACATGAACCAAGTAGCTTGTGTTCCAGTAATAACTAGTTGAATATGCCCAAACTGACGTATCAGATGGCTGTTGAAAATTGCTTATGAGCCACATTCAGTGGGGAACAAAAGTGGTATCAAAATTCCTCCAGTATTTGCAGTAACTGCAACAGAGAAAAATATCAAAAGTGGGTAGAAAAGGATTAAAAAAAAAATGTAGTCTTGACCAAAAGAGGGGAAAAAAACCTGTGTGTCATTTTTTCCTAATTCTTTAAGAAGAACTACAAAAAAAAGAATTTGCTTAGGGATGGCTTGCAGACAGAAGACATCAACATTTGTTAAATAAACTAAGAACTCTGAAGTACTTACTCAGCTTTATTCAATCCTCTCCTGTATAAGAAAGAAGCAGGAGAATGTACTTGATTCTTCTACCAGTTTACTTCTTCAACAGATTAATTCATACTGTTAAGTCTTTCTTCTACTGGGAGAATAAAGGGAGAGAAGAAGAGAAATCTCTGGTCAGTACATCAGGTTTTCCATCTGATTTGTTCCCAGTACATGGGAAAAACATAGCAGATTGCATGTTGTGTTTACTAAAGGACACACACATGCATTTAAATCACTTATAGCTTCCTTTTTTATGATGCAATTGTGAATTATGTTCTTTTTGTATTTGTAATTAGAGGGCAGAACAGATGCGAAAGCTTAGTTTAAAGTGATATGTCCATTAAAATAACCTAGACTGCCAAGTAATTGTTCACTATAACGGGGGAATATGCCCATTGTAATAGTGTTTTGTTCCAGTTCAATATATTGAAGGGACACTAGTCCTCAGCAAATGTTGCTCAGATTAAGAAAGTTCCTAAGACAGGGTGGTACTGGACTAGTTTTTGTTTGGTTTGGAGGAAAAAAAAAAATGCCACCACCACCATATCTTATTCTGATCCGAAGCATCAGACTGACAGTTAAAATTTGTGAGAAGTTCCCTGTTTTTTCATAAGAAAGCTTTTGTTTTCCTCAGCAGACTTTTACTCACAATAGCACTTAGGCTATGAAATATTTTCAACTATTAACTATTAAGCTTTTCATTTTGAACCAAGACTAAACAAGGACTCAGATTTTGATCAAAGACAGCTGCCCCATAATCTGTAGTTATGCTTGATTGAGATAGGCTCTGACAGCCAACATAACAATAGACAGACCATTCTTTAACATATTAACCCTTGTGACCTAATTAGCCATCCAAAAAATGCAAATAAGATCCTCAGCAACCTTTTTAACCATTCACTTCTCAATGACATTCGATTTTCCTTTTGCAATGTCAGTGCGCTTGTGTTAAAATTTTAAAGATGTTTAGCCTTTCTGCAGAACAGATGCACACATTAAGCACTCACACGGCTCTAATTGAAAACCTCTGTCTTTAGCCACCAGTGCTCACAGCAACATTTGCAAGCTCAAGGTTGAAGATCTTGGCTAAACAGAATGTTAACCATCCCGACTACATCGTTTACACATTTGCTGATGATCAGTAAATACAGCTGAAATTGTAAACAGGGGATGGGGGGTGGCGGTGAGGGAGCAGAGGGGAAGAAGAGAGGAAGGAGGAAAGGAAAAACTGACATCACGGTGCCCTATTTACTTTTGTGAAGAAGTCTGTATTTCTCTGAGTAATTTCAAAAAAGCTTAAAAGGGATAATTCATGTGACACAACAGAAAATACAATAATCAGAATAAATCCCTGCCAGTGAATCGTTGTTTTTTAACTGGCATTACATTATTTGTGCATGTTAACTGTATTATATCTTCAGCATCTGTCTTTTTCCCTTTTCCCCTTTGAAAGCCAAGTCATAAAATCCACCGAGAGTTAACCCTGGTCTGTTCTGGTCAAGAAAATTTAGATCAATATCTGTACAGGAAGGTTTGAATTCAGTTTACAGTAATACCCATGTGGTTAATTATTGCCCCTAAGTTATTCAAGTGATGTGCTCATTTACAAATGCTGTTGTGCCCCTTCCCATTATGTTTTGTAGCAATCCACAGAGTGAAAGTACGCATCCGTTTGTTAGTTGTCTGTCTTTTTTCTGCTTTTTTCTTTCTCCACCTCCACACGATGCCTCCCGCTGGCACTTTGGGTGTACGTACAGTTCTTCCATGAGCTGGGAAGGAAGCCCTCCATCCAAGTATGTCTGTTTTTTCTTTATCACATAAGCTTAAATATATTGTGTGCTTGTTTCTTTGGACTGGGTAATGGAGTAATATCATGATGAGGAGTCATGGGATAAGAACCTGATGTTCCCTCAGTGTGTGTTAGCTTAAAATGCTCTGTCGCTGAAGTAAACATAAAACCCCCTGCAGTCTAGATTGTTGAAGTAACTGCTTTTTGGACTCTCCGAGACATGAATTTCCTAAAATTTTGAGTGTATAGAAAAGCATACATTAGTGCAAGCACAAAGCATGACAAAACTTCCACTGGCATTCACTGCAGAGACCAGCAGATGAAGTCTTGTGAGAAGTACAGAATAAATCAAAACACGATGTTCAACAATTTGTGTGTCCAGTCCTCAAAAAATCTCTAGAGATGCTTGTCTTTTCATCCGCCTTTTGTTTTTTTGAGAAGGGAGGTCTCACTTGCTGGCTTTCTTCCTGGCTAAAGATTTACTTTTTGCTTTCCTTTTTATAAACTGGAGGCTGAAATTGCTGACACAATTGCATGATTCAAAAGTACTGGGATTTTGAGAGAAATCCCAAATATCTCATCATTGGCAAGAAACTCACAGGAGCATCTTCAGCTGAAGACATTTGTGATTTTTATCATGAGACTTGTGACACACTCGAATGTGTATCTATCCAAGAGTGGCCGCTGTGATTGCAGCATACCTGAGCTGGCTTTACTCGCACTATCTGGGGATGCTCAGCAGGAGCTGATTTGTCTCTTGCTGTCTGTAGGGTGGCTCTGCCTCCACACGGCTGCTGGTTTAAAACTAGCTTGGACCGTGGGCAGAACTCGCCGTCTTTGTTGTGACTGCAGCACAGACACATATTGTGTGTCTTCGCCTAGAAGAACAGAAGACAAATGGGGATTTGCAGCAATCTGCATTAAGAGGTTTATTCACTGTAAGTGTTAATAACTGGAGAAAAATAACGTGCCAGAGCGTGGTGGCAGCTTACGCTGTCAGAGAACACATCTCATCGCACCTCTGACCAACACAGCTGTGCTGTCAGAATGGGATGGAGTTGGCCTTCGTAGGGAAAACTAATGAGAAAAGAAGGTAGCAACCATCGGTAAACGGTGCCAGAAATGCCAAGCTCTTGCCTGATCGCAACTGCGGTGTTGACAACCCATGTCCCCCTAGCAAAGTTTTGTCCCTCTTTTGGAGGTCTGTCGCAAGAACCTCTTATCGTCTGGACTGCCTGGGCATTTCTGACCGTAATCCCAAGGAGTGCTCGCATCGGACATGTGTGGCTTGACTTGTGCAGTTTCTGAGTTTAATACAGTATTTCCTGCAAAGGGAAAACCACAATGAGTCCTCTAGTGCACAGAATGAGAGTGGGCTACAATATTAATTTTAAGACTGTGATAGGATTAGGTATAGTTCTGTAGCTTTGCTAGTGCTGGAAGAGCCAAAATCTGCCATGACTAATTCACTGTTAAGTCTATTTCCATTTCTCTCCC
>VZTL01068071.1:0-21442 GCA_013400535.1 Scopus umbretta | reverse complement strand
GCCAGCTCCCTCAGCACTCTCGGGGGGATTCCATCTGGCCCCATAGACTTGTGAGTGTCCAGGTGGCATAGCAAGTCGTTAACTGCTTCCTCCTGGATTATGGGGGGTTTATCCTGCTCCCCGTCCCCATCTTCCAGCTCCTGGGGGTGGATACCCCAGGGAGAACTGGTCTTGCTATTAAAGACTGAGGCAAAGAAGGCATTAAGTACCTCAGCCTTTTCCTCATCCCTGGTGGCCGTGTTTCCCCCCACATCCAATAAGGGACCCTACCTATCTTCATTTTGACCCTACTTATCTTCATTGAAAGAAATGAACTGATGAAGCATTTAATGCATGTCTGAATCTGATATATCTTCCACCTAATCCACTTAATTTGTGTCTTATTTCCAGTTTGAATTTTATAGGCTTTCACATCAAGGTAAACACACTGTAAAAATTACCTCAAGGCTCAGAAACAAGAAGTACAAAGTTCAGATCTTGTTTATCTATACCGCGCATGAAATTAAAATTAAGTAATTTCCATCTTTCAGTCTAACCCTCCCATTTTTGAATGTGGTTAACAGCATGTTTTTAACTGCCTCATATAGTTATTGGAGATGTATATATTTCTGTATACTACGCACACAAAATATTTTGTAAGTCCTTGACATTACTATGACTTAAATCATGTATGAGTAAGTATCAATTTTTTAAATGTGTATTAGTCCTTTACTTTGCAACTTCTCCCTTATACTCACACACTAAAAAGGGATTTTGTTGAAGAAACTGTGAGAAAGCATATTTTATACCCTTAATAAAACCACAGGCTCCAATGCAATGAATAGCATTATTTTCTAATTTGTTCAAAATACTAAATGTTTATGATATCAACTTTTTAATAATACATGAATGACCAAAGAGGTAAAGCTTTTTAACACATGCTAAAGCCAGCAACATTTCTCACTAACAATTTGCAGTTCCTTATGAAAGGACCATTTGCAGGAAATGAGATTTATCAATCAGTCTTCTTTCCATGCTCAATAACATTTATCTGTATAGAGCAGTATTATTACATTGATCACAAAACTGTGTACAAAGAAATTACAAAGATTAATTTTTTTAAACCACTACTCTATTTACAATGTTAGACCCTCTATTAAAACATTATTAATCAGAGTAAATAACACTATTTCCTCCCTAATTTACTTTCCGTATTCCTGTCCAACAGCAAAGCAAGCAGTTGCTTGTTCATTTCTTCTGCCAGACCATACAATGGCCACTTTATGGTGCTTTTCCTGGTTTCAGCCTTCAATTTCCCTTACCAAAACAGAAATTTATCAGCTCTCCCCTAATTAAGAGCTTAGAACTTTAATAAAAATCAAAATGAGCATGCATCCTGTATACGAGCAAGCTAACTCCTAACTCCTGCACTTGTTGACTCAGTCTGCACCATTCAATCACAGAATTTTTCAGAGGATCTTACTAGAATAGGTGAGGAACAACTAGAGATTCGAGGCTTAAGCTGAAAGAGAGTGTGGATCCCTGTATGTCTGATTCACAAGGAAAAATTCCATAAAGACGTCCCACTTTAAGCACTGGGCAAAAAGTTCATACACAGACCCCTGCTTACTTACAACTGAAAAAAACCTAACCCTAAACAACACCAGTAATCAACACCAGTTGACAAGTGGCACTTTGAACTTTTGTTCATTAACGTTTGATTCCACACAAGAACCTAGAGGGATGATTTTGAGGGGAAAAATAAGATATGAGAAACATCACATAAAGGAAATTCACCTGCTTCCTTCACCAACTACTCCTAAAAACAACTTCAGTGTGCCAAATCACAAAACTACTTAAATGGAGAGCTCCCTACAATCCAGAGAAAGCTACAACACTGCTAAGAATTTAACAGTAGGGGAGTTCCACAGGTTTTGTTTCATCAGTAACTGGTATCTCAGAGCTGTCTGATAGTGTTGGCTAGCAGTGGAAACAGCGCTCAAACCACTTCTGAAAATCTGCTTAAGAATTTACAGCGTTCTGGCTTACCTATCAGAAAAGAAATAAGAGGGAAGAAGAGAGGTGGGACAGAAAGAATAGGAATAATTTCACTATACACTTGAAAGCAGTCAAGTAGTTCCCCTCTTTAGCTATGTGAGACACCTTTTTTCCCTGCAAAATAAAGCTTCTTTTCTAACATGGAGTCAATGGGTTGGTTTCTCCTTCACAGCTGAAGAGGCTGTTTCAACCACTGCTTCTGGTTAGGAGACACACAAAAAAACAATTATTCCACAAGCATGGCTTGTGGCAGAGGCCTTTAAAATGTAGAAAGGTCAGAGTGCTTGTGGGGTTTTCTGTTTGTTTTGTATCAATAACAGAAGGCAAAAGCAGACAGTAATGCAGATACCCAAGTCAGCTTTAAATCCATGATGCTCCAGAAATGGAAACAGCCTGGTTGTCATAGCAGCAGAGCATGATACCTGAGCTAATTACTCAGTCTGAGAGGCAGAGCTAATTAGCCCAGATGCAGCATCATACTGACACAGTTATAATCCTTCTGGGACCTGGGCACACATATTGCCAATTAAGACTTTTCAGCTTGCTTGCAACTAGCTCAGAGATCTCTGCACACTACACTGTGTTTTACGTAATTGTTAATAGAAAAAAAGCAAAAATATGTTCCTACAAAGAAGAAAGCAATGGAAAAGAGCTCTCAAAAAACACTACAAAACTCTGAACACTGATCTGCAGCTCTTCTGAAAGAGGATGCCTGCATCCACAATGCTACAGACCACACTACAATATATGAAATGGAAATCTCAGTAGTATGGACACACTTCCAACCCTCAGCCAAGTGAAAGTTATTTGAAAAATTGGTTTATCATTACAACAACCTAAATTCAAAAAGTTCCCTGTTATCTAAAAATGCAAAACCCTAAATTAAGTTCCTGACAGAGAAGCAAGAAGGTAAATACACCACCACCTCCTTTACAGATTGCGAATACTGTGGAAAATAAATACCTACTACCAACAAACAAATTGTTTTTTTTTCAAGGACTGGAAACAGCATTTATTTGTTGTTTTTTCCAGGAAGAAGTATTTTTAAATTAACTTTTTCATCTTTCTAAGGTACTATCTGATACAAGATCCTCCCTCTAGAATAAGCAATGCATTTTAAAAGGGTAGGAAACAGAAAGTGAATAGGTTAATTTATCAGACCTTGTTAATCATTTTTTTGCCACAGAATTACAATGTAACATCATGGAGAAGACTACACAGACAAACTGTGAAAGGCAGGGATTTTTGTTGGTATTCTTGAAGAAAAAATAGCAAGACAAAGGAAACATTCTTTATGAAACTATTTTCATTTCTTTGTAATTAAAATCAGCAAAGGCAACAAACATACAGATTGAGCAGGCAAACTAGCGGAAAGATGGCATGAAAAGTGATTTAACTCCCATGCAAATCTAATTATTGAATTGAGATGCTTTTGGTAGTTCAATAGGACAAATTTCTAATTTATACCAAATGATCCTTTAAAAACCCAGAAAGATTACTGAAGTCATACTAAAACCAAATCTCTCATGTTTTAACGGACATTACTGTATGAAGCATACTGTTCATACTGTATGAACAAGAACACATTATACAGAAAGTAACCAAATAAATAGGTACTCAGAACAGTTGAGAAAGGACAGACATGCTTGAACATTTGGTTTATATTTATTCAATTTTAAGCTGCACAGATCTTTTAAGTTCACCTAAAAAATACAGTAATTTTACAATATTTTAGTATTAACAATTTACATAGCATGGCTGCTTATTCATCTTTACAATAGATCTCTTCTCATTCCAGGAACATCTCTAAGCAAAACTGGAGGATGCTAAGAGGTTCATTCAAGCATATGCGCTACCCAAGAGCATGGGATAAATATATAAAAATCAATGTTTCTCTAAACAGAAAGGTATTTTTGTCAGGGTCAACAGTGTTGCTAAATAAAACAGTTTAGTGCCTAAGAGGTTTCTAACTGAAGTCAGAAAATAGGCACACACTCTTCACCTGCTTAAAACTTTTGAAAGAAATGTCATGCTAACTGCATTTTACATAAATTTAGATATCAAATAATTCTAAGCACTATTAAAATGGTAGATTTATAAACCTAGCAACACTTTCAGAGTTTCCTGAGGAACCTCCTCCCAAGCTAGTTGTCCTCCTCCCTTCAAGTTAATGATCACAAAGTTAGATATATTATCAGTTAGCATTTAGATCCAACATCAGGAAAGAAGGCTGAAGAATCCGAGACAATGTTAGTGCAACCAACTGAAAAGAAGAAAATTAAGGAATATTAAGGAATATAAAGCAACCATTGAGATTCACGAGGAGCTGTTATTTATCAGAAATGGAAACAAACAAGAATGGCAACAAAATCTTTAAAGGGAAATAAAAATGTCATAATAGAGCATATAAACTTCCCATGAAAAAGAAACATGGTCTTCCTCACAAAAATACAGAAAATCCCCAGATTTCCATGCTTCATTTCACAGTATGTACTCATACTAAGGACAGCTTAGTACACATTTTACCCTAAGTGGAGTAAAATCTCGTCTGATAAAGTTTTTACTTATTCTAGAAAACGGGCATGTTACTGGAAATTGGAATGAACAGAACTGTTTGCCAGTATTTTAACCCTATTTATAGCTGTTAGTGTACCCACTGCAAAAATTCCAACACAAATAAATCCCCCAAACACACTGTAACTCAGGGGATAAGTCATTTTTGTTTCTGCTGTCATCGCTGTTTGGAACCAGAAGGCCACTAAAGCAAACTCAGCAGAGAGATACCCCTGAAGGTACAAAGCAGAGTACTGAAAATGCATAGAAAGTCACCATTAAAAAAAAAAATTGAAAGAAGAAAGTAAATTACATCAGCCACTTGAAGCACTGCTGCTTCACAGCCAACAACAGAAAGCGTTTCTGGGAAGCAGTTGCTTCAGCAGCATATGGTTGACAGTGGGCATTCAGCCTGCATCAGTCAGTAACAAGAGGTTTAAAAAATATGAATCTTCTGAGATTATAAGAGTGCTGCTTTCTCTAACAAGGAGAAAGAAAGGAAGTAGAAATTAGAGAGCAGCAGGTGAATGAAAGTATGACATGCCTCCACCAAAACCTTGCATCAAAACCAATAAAAACATATGGCCAGGGATCCCTTTGGTATAATGCTGCCTGTTTCTTAGAAAGAAGCTTGTGGTATTTTTGGTTGTGTGTGTGTTTGTTTTTTTGTCGTTCCCCCCCACACACACACCTTTAGGAGATTGTTACAAAAAAGCAAACAGAATACAACTACTTTCACATAAGCTGCCAAACAAGTCTGAAAATTTTTTTTGGGTATCTGCATGAACAGTACAGATACTGACACAGGCTGGTAATCCAAACCCTAAGCTTCAGCCCTTTCACAGAATGCTTCCAGAGCTTCAGCCTATCCTATCATACACAAAATAAGTATTTCGTTAAGCTATGAAAAAGGGTTGCTGAAGCTGCTGTCAGCTCATATTTTGAGTCTGATGTTTTTAACTGTACTTAGGACTTCACCTTATATATAAGGAGGAAGAAAAGGGACTTCTCCCCTTCTTCTTCATGTCTAAAGGTATAATCATTCCCATATCAGTTACAAAATTAAGAAAAAGAATTTCTGTGTTGTGGGTTATTTTCAATACTACTCAAAGCAAATTATAAGAAGCATCAGGAAACAGTAAATAGTTTGGTTCTGGGCACTACAGAGAACATCGTTCTCTCTTTTCAAGGCTGAGTTAACTGAAAAAAGACAACATATGAAAAATTCATTAGAAGGTACAGTGTGTCAACAGAATGCTAGAAGGACTGACTGCTGCATGCCTGGTAATGGACACTGCTTAAATAGGGTATAAAAGGCAGGCCATTTGTTGCTGACTTGATAAAGTATTACAGAGGAAGAAATAAGATTGGTGCTTCATCCAGAAGAAATCTTTTTTGCTAATCGAAGTCAACTGAAGCCTAACTCCTTCCTCTTCAGTTTCAAAAAACATCGTTTTCCTAGAAAGAAAAAAAAAAATAGCAAAATTAAGGTACAGCTACACCTACTAATTCTTGTAATTAAAAAAAATGGGAAGAAATAAAGGGGAAGTAAGGATACGCCTACCTTGATTAACAGATCTTTTGTCTCCTTTTGCTGACGAGTAGAATGTCTCTGTGAGGATTTGTACACTTTAAGATGACAGGAGAGTGAGAAAAAGAAAGGGTAGGCCCTTAACAAACAAGCTTTAAATATAATTATTCCTGAATGTAGACAATATTTCTACATAAACCATGCATATGAGGTGTACCAATCCATGTGCCTCCCACATCTTTACCAGCATTTGCACTAATACACGTTTGTATGACTGTCAGATTTATTCTATACAACTTGTTTCCAACGTTCTGTACCTCGACATCCTGAACACTGGATAAAGAAGTTGATTAAATCCAGAAGTGCTATGTCCCTGTCTTGTTTATATGATTCAATCCAGTCGTCCACCACAGACTGTCAAGAAAAAAAGAATACTTATCAGAGACTCTTAGAAAGTATTTTATTAAAGGCAAATGACTTATTCTTTTCAGAACCTAATTTTATAACTGAGCATTTATTTTGCATAATTATACATGTGTACAAATTCAGAAATCTATACACCTTCTCTCAGGGTGGAGACAGAACAAATATTGTTAGAGAACAGAACTATATGCATTGTTTTCTGGTATTATAATTGTATAAACATAGGTTCAAACCAAAATTACTGTAATTTCTAAAAACTCTATTTGCAGTATTTATCCAGTTTCAAAACTGTATTAAAAAAACAAACACTGTGATTCTGTTCAGAATGATCAACATATATTCCCAGAAAAACTGATGAGTAGAAACACTTTGGAATAAAAATTGAAGTTATATTGCATAGTGAGCATCTCAGTATATAAAGGCCAAAGTAGTGCATCAGTCATTCAGAAACACTGTACGTAACTCAGGAAGACAGAATGCAATGAGGAATACTTTGTAAATAAAAATAATACCCACAACTTGGTCTTACAGTGTTTGGGAGTCAATAAGCCACCTGAATCACAGTATATGAAGCCGAGTCACAGTTTCAAACCGCACTCAGAACTATAAGTAGCCAGGAGATATTTTTTATAATCACTGATACGTCGGTGTAGCACACAGTCATTATTACGAATAGTAGCAGGGAGGAGGACAGAAAGCATACAGGTGTCAAAAATGTCATATATTAATCTCTGGGGACAGAAAACGTATCTCAGTAGCTTGATGAGAAAGGGCACTAAATTTACTTTGCCAATCAACGCAGAAGTGCAATCACAGCATCAGAAAGAGTTAATGGCAGATATACATCAGCTGAAAGGAATGCAGAGACATATTAACAGCAAAGTCTATAGCTGCTTCCTGTATAGATACTTTACCCTAAAGTTCTGACTAAAGGACCCTATCAGAGCTGTGCAGACCCACAATTTTTAAAACTCCAGATGTAGGTAAAATGAAGCAATGAAGACAAAACAAACAAAATAGCTATGGAAACACTTTAAAACTGCTTTAGAAAAGCAAGAGGGTTGTGTGAGGTCCTTGTTCAGCCTGCTTCATGCTTAAGGAAGACAAGTATGGCTTCCTTTCATGTCATTAAAATACAGTATTCCAAGTTCCTCAGTTACATAAACACTGAAGGTAAAGAACTGTGTATATTTAATGTAGCCAAATACTATGTTTTACTTATTTATGAGGGGAAAAGAAATATTTACTCTTCCATACATGTGGCAGCATTCATGAAGAGAAGCTTGATTATGCTATCAGAGCACAGCCTGAAAATGGACTATTTTATTTGGAGTTCAGGTTTACAATGGATTTCTATAAAATAAAAAAAAAACCCCAAAAACTAAACACACCCCCACCCCACCCCACCTCTGCTTCCAACCATGCTGAAAAAGAATGAATGGGAAAGACAAAATCCAAACAATTCAACCTGTTAAAAAAATTTTGTCTATTTCTACACTAGTAGATATAAGGACAGGATCTTGAAAAATCCTGCTGCAGTTTCTAGCAAGTGCAAACTTCCCTGATTGCCAGTGGGACCTCTATGAGAAAAATTGTCTGTGTACTAGAGACGTACACAACTCTGAAATGAGCCAAAACCCTCTGTGTTTAACACAGATCACTATACTTGTTCTTAACCCAAGACAGGATGAGACTATCAGTATTATCACGTTATCCAACAAGCAGCATGAAACTCTAAACATTCAATTTGCCAGGAAACTAAGTTTTTAGAGGTTCTGTCTACCAATGCACATGCATGCACAGTAGGAGAAGCAATCTTATGAAGAGGTCCATCTGCTACTTAGAAGAAATTAAAAAGGAAGTCTTGGCCTCAAATTAATCTTCACACAAGTTGAGGAAACGTGAAACTGCAGCACAAACCCCGTTATCTAGACTGCTTCACTGTTGTTTCACCATGAATTTAGACTTGCTGCTGTAAGTATCAATCATTTCAATCAATCAGCACAATTCTCCAGAACACATAAAACCAAATGTAGCCAAATATAAAAATTATTTAGTAAACCAAATGTTGACAAAGCTCAAAGACCAGACTGGGTCAGACCACAGGTTCAGCTGCTCAACAGGGCTTATACACATAGGGAAAACCATAAGAATAGGGCAAGAATATACTGATACTTCCAAGTTACTCTCCCAGACCCTTAAGACCCTAGCATATTTCTTCTCTCATGAATGTGTCTGAACCAGAAAGTTTTATATCTCCATCATCTTGCAGCAATGTGTCTTAAGGGTTAAATATTCACTGCAAAACAAGAGTAATTTTTTTGTTTTAAACTTGCTAATTGTTAGATCTATTTGATGCCACCTAATTCTTATGGAAGAAGAGAAAACAAACCTCAATCCCCTACTTGTATTTTCCATGCTTCTGTCTGTCACCTCTTTTCAGACAGAAGAATCCTACTCTGCCATGTGGCTTGCACAGAAACACTTGCATATCTTTATCTTTGCTCACTCTTGTCACACATCTCTTAACAGTTTCTGAAGTCTATTACATTCTTTGAGCCCAGAAAGTCTCAGATGCTTTTCCTGAGTGTTAATAACTAGTTCACTAGTATCTGTCCACAGCCTAGTTTCACATAAAACAATCCCTGTAGAAGCAAGGCTGGCCTGAGAGATTCCTTTCCACATTCAATCTTACTCCCATTTCTTGCTACAACATACTGCCCCTTCAGCTATATTACTGCAACTGTTTCTGGACTGTGCTATAAGTATTGCCAGTGAACCTGTCTGGACTAAAAAAAAAAGGGGGCGAGGGGCAGAAGAGAAAGACTTAGAGGAATATCTTTCAATTTTGTTTCTGCCTCTTTTAAACAATTATTTAATTAATTTTTGCAGCACTACATCAAGACCACAGCATCAATGCACCTCATCTCCCTTCTGATATTTTTTGTCTCTTCATATGAAAAGAATTGTGAGGCACATGCTATGTCCTTGGGCACTAAGGGCTCACTCTGTCCTATCTAGTACAGTACTTGTATTTTCAACCCAGAACCATAACGCAATTCACAGAAAAATAGAGACAAGCAGCTGATCTCAAGACTCACAGACCAGACTTGAGGCAATGCAGAGTCTTTAGTGGCAGCTGCAGATAAAGAAAGCAGCAAAATCAGAGTGAAGGTTCTGAGCAGGGATTGCAGGCAAAGACTGCCTCCTGTGCTGTCTGGACCTAGCAGAGGATTGACAAAGCTTTAACTAAGATGTTGAATGTTTGGGTAGGATTCATCTTACCTAACTTCACATGCACAGCCCATGTAGTCACACAAGCTAGTCACTCCCTTTATATGCAACATAGTGTGCATGTGTGTGCACACGTGCATACACATATATAGTCAATATTCAGGGGAGTTGTCAGCGTAATCCATCTGTCTAGAGTAGGTATGCATGGTGAGATGAGATGGCTCCTGCTTAAAAATGCTCATGATTACCCTAAGTAGATCTCCACTGGCTGCGGAGCTTAGGTTGGTAAGTCACATACAGGCACCTGGCATGGCGGCCTAAGTACAGTCACAAATTGTATTCACTAATACCTAAAAATGAGAGGGTGTATTTTGAATAACACCCACAGATCTACATCATTCAAGCCCTCACACACATTTGGCATGCTTGTTGCTGAATTTTTTTTGAGATTGCAGTTTAAGGCAGCAAGAGATAATGAAGCCAGACTACATATGCTACAACAGTTGGAACTTGAACTTAATCAAACTGTTGACTTTTGATGTAACAGAAAAGAGCTATAAAAACTGAAAACACTAGGATGAAAAAAATAAAAATGATACACATCAGACCTAAAATAGAGACAAGTATCAACTGAAGCAAGAAAAACCAGCAGTAATCCCAATACCAGGAAAAAGGTTGAATACAAATGAAAAAGAAATCAAGTAACAGGCAACAGTGTAGCAAATGGTGCAACAAGCAATCATTGCCAGAAAAGGAATTATTTTGCATAAACTTGCATAGATACAAAGACTCCTATTAAAAGCAACGATTTCTAACCAACAGTCCACAGGTTACAGCAAACCCTCCAAGATGATTTTACCTTGTTAGCAGCCTCCATCCAGTCACCCTGTTTTCAAGAGATTCTCAGACACAAGCAAAGAGCAAACTCAGGGCAATAACCCACATTGGTCACCATCTTGTCCAGAGGTATCCTGCCCTGGTCCCCTCCCTGTCATCTATCCCAACCACAGAACTGATATTGCAGTGAAGGCACATGCGGTGATGGGAGGAGGGAAGGACCAGACAGCTCTTTGGAAAGGAGGTAGCTACAAGTGGGCTCCATTCACCAGATGAATTCATCCCCACAAGAATCTTGTTGCTTACTTCTCCAAAACACTTATGAAAGATGGTAGGAATAGATTGCATGAGTTGTTCTGATGGTACTGATCTGCTTCCAGATGTTTCTACCTTCAGAAGCAGTAGAGAGCATGGATTTGCCATATGGAAATGTGCACTTGCATGCTGATATGAAATACATGGTAAATTCAGCATTCCTGGGAAGCACAAGATCTGCAGTTCATGTGCTGCAGTGCTCTACCCAGGTGCAAGAAATCCATGCTTTTGGGACTCACCAAATTTAATGCATGTGCACAAGGAAAGAGGTCCCCTGACAACAAGGTTATGAAGCAGAACAAATGAAAAACAGCACAAAAAACTTTTTAGTGTCTCATCTTCAGTTCCAGATTGGAGTGGGGCAAGGAGTACTGGAACTAAATTTTAAGTACAGTAAAGAATTGCCTAGTTCAGTTACATAGATAAAACATCGAGTTTACTTCAGTAACACCCAGATGACACCCTTTTCACTCCCTGCTGTCAGAAAACAGCTATACGTATATATACAAACATACACATATACACCTATATATGTACATAGATATACCTATATATACACATATAGATGCACCACATCTCTGGGTCAGTCAGCATAACAAGTCCATATAAGTATATGTTACAAAATGAGACTCTCAAGCATATTTTTTTTTTAAATCTGAAAATGTTTCTATTCTTATGAGACCTGAGTGAAAAATCAAGATCTTCTGCAAACGGCAGATGATGTATAGTACAAATACATAGTCAGTAGAGATTTTCAAAAACCTGTTAACAGCTTTCAAGAGAATCTTACACAAATTAACTCTCCAGTGACTCTGTTTTAAGAAGTACCATGCAGCATAATTTGAAGACTATGCCAAATAGGTAACCTTACAGAAATAAGAAGCTTAAAGAAAGTCAAGCAAGTAGCAGAATAGATCCATAGTCTGAGTAAACAACTTAAAATCAGTCATGGAGATTTGCAGATATATTGACCTTCACATTTCAAAGTCTGCTGAAAGATAAATAGGAACATTTTATAGTCTTGAAGAGAAACAGTAGCTTGGATTGCCAGTAAAAGCAAAAGTCTGATGCAATGAATGAAATAATGAAGCTAGTTATCTTATTACCTCCTGGAGGCTTTACAGCTAAGAATCCGTTTCATATTCCTTTAGTGCAAGAACATTACTACATTTAGGAGCATTAAGTGCTGGAGGAACCAGAGGGACTAACTGCAGATGATACTTTGCCAGCTCATGTAAATTAGCACAGTCTCACTAAATATTAATGAAAGTTGATTTCAAAAAAAGCTATTTCACAATTTAAATTAAGTAGCTATCTGGCAGCAGTGCTATGAACACAAAGTGAAAACAAATGACACTATATACGAAGTGAATGTTCAAGTATAAGATCTGAGTCAACTGTAAACCAAGGCAAATCAAGTATAAAGAACATTTAAATAATTTGAAGTTTCATACAACTGATTGTGGACATGCCTCATTTATAGTGAATATGACAGAACAAAAAATTACTCTAGAATGGGTGCACAGTGTGTTTACATTAAAGGTGTGTGGGGGGGGAAAATCAAAGCTTATACTAACATCTTCCACCAAAAAAATGAAGTTACTCAAATGAAATTCAAAGCTTATTAAAACAGAAAAAGAATGCACAGTAAAATTAAAGATTTTAATTATCTGTCTAAAAAACAGCCCAAAGAGAAGACAAAAGCTAAAAAATATGCTTTTAACAGACAGCGAGAAGAACTTAAAGAGTATACTGAAAATAAGAACACAGGGAAAGAAAGGGAAGTAGTGAAAGACATGATCCTCTGTATAAAAGGTTTTTAAAGTGAATGCACAGGTTTTTTAAAAAAGAATAAAAGCCTTTTAAGGTCAAATTTTGTGAAGAATGAGGTAATTACACAGAAGGTTACTGGGGAGAAGGTAGTTTCTAACATGTGAAAGTATGTGCAATTTAAGATTGTGCATTAGACTTCAAGATGACTGTTTGGTTTCATTCCAAATTGCAGGCAGTAAGTCTAACATACACTCACTGAAAAACCTAACATACGGTTAATGTAAGGTTAATGTTAACTGTAGATTGAGAAGCTGTAGTTTTGGGATGTTGGGTTTTTTTCCTCTAAAGATGTAATTTAAAATTAGAAAAGAGTTCACACTTTTCTAGCACCTAGCACACACTTTCTGAAAAGCCAAAATTATTAAAAAAAAATTAAAAAATCTTACTTTAATGTAACAGTACCTGTTTCTTGTTTTTTCCATCATAAGCAAAGATAGGAAAATCGGCTTTATGCAGTGTCTGCCTATATAACTTTTTTTCCCTGAAGCACAGAGAGGGAAGGAATACAATCCTAGAAGTATTTATTCCTGATAAAACTAAGGGACTCATGATCTCCATACAGAGATATCTATGTTTGGCTTTTCATATAAATACATATTTCTATACAGTAGAATGGGCATTAAATATGATTATGTGAGGAAATCAGTGTAGCACATTATATGAAACCATTTGGGAGAAAAAAACACTACTGAAAGATAAAAATATTTAGTTCTCTTATGAAAGTATTAGAATGGCACAATTTAACTGGCATATAAACTTATGTGCATAAAAGGTACTGGAAAAATTCTTCTTTCAAATGGATTAAAAATCACAGGAAGTACTGAGGACGAGCACTCTTGTCACAGCACATCTGCACTGCTCAGAGCTGCATTTCCTCACCTGAGTCCTCAGAAATGATGGGTGGACCATTCAGCAGCTTCATATCAAGCAGATTTTCTGCTACGGTATAGAATTTTTGTAGGTGGTAATCTCTCACAACTGACATATTAAACAATTTCCACGGGGCTGTGTCTGTTTAATCGGGGCCAATCGTGGGCATGAATGGTTCTGAGATGCTACAAAGCATCAAAACTACTCATATACATTGAACGTGAGAATAAAAAAAAAATCCTTAGAGAAGTGCAGAAACAAAATGAGTTATTCTGATAAGAGAGGCTCACCAATTTATTAAAAAACAAAAACAAAAACAAAACACAATTCAAGTTCCTTTGCTAGCACAATTTCTAAAGTTCACAGATCACCCCAGATACTTCAAAAAATGATGACATTCTAGAGAGCACAAGACTTCTCTGGCTTTAAGTATAATGGGTATTTTCAGGTATAAATGTTTTCAGGCACTACTGACACAGGTGTTCACATCAACAGCAAAATCATCACCCATATATCTTACTACATCACAAGGGAAAAGAAGTCTTGTGTGATGACTGCAGAAAAATTCATTTGCTATTAAGGGATACCCTTCTAATTAATTTATGCTTCATCTGGTGGCTAAATTGTTCCTAGTATAACAAGCATGAAAACATGTACCTAGTTTTGATTGTTTTTTTTTTTTAATTCAGCAGCATACAAGCAAAAGCAAAGCAATATTAGGCTACAGAAGAAATCCATCTAGCAAAATGAAAACTAAATACTAGTTTAAATGTCAATAATAGTTGCAGTTATTTTACTCTGTGAACTTTAGAGAATGCATACTTAAACTCCTAAGGAGTTTCTGAGACAGTTTGGGGAAACCCAAAACCCATCCTTCAAGTCAGAAAAAACAGCATTGTTAAAATACAACGAAGGACAATTTAACTAAAGCATGCCTTTAACACAGAAAACATGGATAATACTTAATATCTTATGTCTGTATATTGTTAATCTTCAAAGACCTTCACTCACAGAAACAGCTGAGGCAGATGCAGAGACACTATCCAGCAAAGATGACTTCTAGTAGGGAGAAGAGACAAACTCAAGGCAGAGAAAGCCATTAAGGCTTCTGAAAACACAGACACCACATTCATCCTGAGCTGCAGTCAGAGGTAGGGAGAATTCCCAAAATACATTTTTACCTTCTTATTCTTTTTGTTAACTGCCATTGTCAGAGACAAGATATTGGACTTTTGGTACAATCCAGTTACAGCTGCTCTGATGTTTTTAAGCTCAAGTATATATGTAAAAGCATGTATGTAAAATACAATTCATCCTAAATAAGGTAGATATGGTGATGATTATACAGTCATTTTAATCAAGAATAAGTCTGAGCTGCTGCCAGAGATGAGCTGAATCAGGGAGCTGATCCAGCTGAAAAAATCCACCAAAGTGGCAGGATCTAATTAAATCTATTTCTTGGTGTGACTACAACACACACAAGAAAGGCATAAAAACCATCAGCTGTAGGTGTGGGAGAAGGTGGGACCAATCTGTTCAACAGCAGCCTCAGTTTATGCAAGATTAAAGCAGACACATAAGAATTCTTTCTAACCAGAACCACTGGAAAGACTAAGGAACACTGGGATTATTTGTATCGCATAATGATTATGTGATTAAAAAAAAAACCTGTGAGATAAAATTCCAGGGAGTTGAGAGACGTAAGCAAAGCAAAGCTTAATCCATGCAGAATGCACTAGGAACCAGCCGATAAAGCTGTGCAGCTATTTGGGCTTGCTCTACTATCAACTTCCTTCCCTGAGAGGAGCCACCCCAAGAAGCAGCCTCACCAGATGGCTCCAAGGCCAGTGCCACCTCCTGCTCCATGTTCACCAGCCCAGCTCCCTGCTGCAATGGCCAAGGTACCTTTGACAGCAACAAGAGGGGAGCAGCTACTGCAGCAAGACCCGAGGGGGCACAATGATGTTCAAAACTCTGGCTCTACCTCTACAGTTGCTAAGGTTGGCCCACCCTAACTCTAATTAACTGAAACTAATATTACTAGAGAAAAATGAGGGTTGTAAAAGAAGCTGTTGGCTTAATACAGGAATGGGTACAATTCCATGGTCTGAGCTATCTATGCAGGGAGGTAGTAGAGAGACCATAATGGTCTATTTCTGCCCTAAATGCTATGAAAATACAAAAATTACTGAAATTATACAGGATATGCCACATTAACAAGAATCATAAAGACATATCAGGTCTTTGGAAGAACTGACTATCTTGTATTTTTTGTACAGACCATGAAATCTCAAAGTGACAGGAAAAGATACTGGAGTTACTAGGAATTTCAATCAGAAACCAATTTCAGATTCAGATGTTGATGAATAAGTGTCATCCAAACCTCATACATTATGATCAAAGGAACTGGTAGCCATGCCAGTAAGATGCTAATGCATAAAGAACAAAAGAAAAGCATGGTTGAAAGTGGTCAGAGTATTTCCTCTACCTCTTTCATATTATTTCCAACAGCTACAAGGGACTCATACCCTTTATTTTGCGTGTACTAATTTTTAACCTCAGTCTGCAACAGACAGGTGGATAAACACTGAAAATCAGTATAATATTGAAAATACTATTGAAAATATTGTTAACATTTCAGAAATATTTTAAACTAATATTAAGGAAAGATTTTTAATCCTTTCAGATAGGCAACTGAAGGGAAAAAAAGGTCTCATGATGTTCCTACTCCGATACACAAACTTTCTAGCCAGTGTAGTACTGTGAACAAGAGTCACAGCTTGCCAACATGAGCCCAGCAGGTGCAAAGACAACAAAACTCTGAGGAACTGAAACATAAGAAACAAAGAAAACTTCTCAAGACAGGGTAAGCAGTGCTACAAATACAGCTTTACTCAAACAGGGAGGGAATGTTAAAGACTCAAATCCATGCATGTCAAGGTGTGCAGACAAGAACAGTGAGGAATCACATACATTCCTGATTTCTGGAGACACAAAGAACAACTGGTGGCACAATGAAAAATTGCACTTCAACATACTAGAAAGCTATCTTTGGATAATGGAGCCATATTTTCTCTGTACCATGTCTAACCAACACGAAGATTACTTTTATTAGCTGAGCACAAGCAGAGGGATCAAATATTTTTTTCAAAATAAGCATCTAATCTGTAGTGAACTGCTAACCAATTAAGGGTAAGTGGTAATGCACATAATATCACAGAGAAATCGATGCATAGATCTATTTGTGTTTTGGTATTGAACACCGCCTATGATTACTGATAATTCTCTCTGATGTTCTGGAGGAGGCACAAATCCCCTTTGCACACAAGAAAGCAGAATACTTCTGTGCTTGGTTTGACCAACACGGAAGTACAAACTTCATTACAGGTAATTGGTCATAATTTACTTATGAGAAATTTTCAGACTGAGGCCTAAACAAAATGCGAGATCATCACATGCTCTTCACTTCACTGCCAGCTTAATGCCAGGGCTAGAGACCAATGCAGAAGTGCTTATGAAGATTTAATCTACAAGTCAGCCTCTGTACTGTGGGCCCAGCTGGAGTAGAGGTTCATCCATGCCCTTCATTCCTCAAGCACTTTAGCACATGAGAAATGGTGATTTAGACCATTCTGCCTAGAGAGGTTTAGAGTGGGGAAATACAGTGAATATAGCTGTATCCATAAAAACATTCAAGGCTGGGGGGGGGGGAGGAGGAGACACAAATGACAAAAAGCGGAAGAGTATCATGTTTGCCTAAGGAAGAAAAAAAAACAAAAAACAAACCACATAGAGCCTAAAAATGCTCTATGAACAGTCCTAACGGACTAATAAAATGTACCTGCAGAAAACATGAAGAGCAGGTCATATCACACTTCATACACAGAGAGTTGTTGACACAAAAACTTCTGAAGCAACTAACTGCACAAAAGGTTACACAGCAAATTAAAAAACAGTGACAACAATCTGATACCAAGTAATGCGAGTATCAAATTGATTTTATAGAGTTCAAATGAGACTTAACACCAACACAACTACCATTTCACAACAGAGGCAAAGTTTTATATGCAAAGAGCAGCTCTGAAGTTATGTATACTTGAAATACAAAGTATTAACCTAACTTTATTTCCCTGGAAGAACCAAACAGCAATAATCCTGAAGAGAAGTAGTAAATGAATCCTGCTATGAGAACCAAAATAGAGGACAAACTTAAAAGAAGTGAGAATTGAATTCAGCTACAGACTTCCATGAGTTGGCAACACAAAGCCAGAAAAATCTAACTACTAAAATAAATCCCGAGAGCAAACAGCAGAAGTAGATAGATCAGAAATGAAAGCACATGAAGTAAAATTCCCATGTAATCTCAGAATACATTAATTGAATTTTTCTGGTTTTGCTGGAAGCAAACTTAAGAGTGCTACAGAAAAATGTAACTTCATATTACAGGGAAAGAACTAAATATTGAGAAACAGTACGTTCTGACAAATACACTTGTCTGAAAATTGGCAATACTGAGAAAGTTGCTAGAAGTGGCCACAAAAAAACTGCATCAGAACTACAAAAAACAAAAATGCCAACCGTTCCTAGTTGTTACATCAAAATCCCTACACTATCAAGTAAAAAGTATAGAGACACCAATAAGTTTGGTTTATAGAACCTTGGTTTCATGTGGGATTTTGTCCAGAAGTGCAAGTTGAAAAATATTAAAATCACATTTTAATTGCATCCTCTTTTCCACTATATGGTTTCTTTCTTTCCTTTGGAAATATTTTCACCAATAGTAACATTTTCAAAGGTGCACGAGTGACACATACTCTTGAAATTAGGATTGGTGCTCCTAAATACAGCTTGTTATTTATGTCTGTTTGCATCCCAGGCCTTCAAATAAACTTACCTATTCCTTTACTATTTGCTTATCATTTCTTCACTGCTTAAAATGTGCTGTCTACTTTTTCCTCAAATATGTAGGGTGAGCACATTTTAAGCATGTGCATGCACGTGCATATATGCACATGTATATATACACAAATATACAGACACACACCCATCTATATATGCATATACAAATATTGAATTTCTCAAAACAATTCCTTTGTATTTGAATTCCAAAGGTTTCTTAATACAAACTTGTAGACAATTTCTTCTTAGAATTTCATTTGCAGAAGACTCCTAATGGCATCTCTTTTGAAATAGATGAAATGCATCAAAGTCAATTCCAGACACACAGAGTTATCAAATATCAAAGCAATCACTCATTCCTTTTCATTTGACTCCCACCAATATCAATAACTCTAAAACAAACATACTACATAAAGCATATTGTATGTTCTGTACCACAGTAAAACCAGAAAATAGACTCCAGATGTTTCCTCAAATCGTGCCAAAAAATGAAATTTGAAGAAGTGTTGAAAACCAAGAAAAGTTGGCAGCCCTGACTTAAAACATGTAGGAAGAAGAGGCACAAGGAATCTGTAGCTTTGTTAAGAGTAAATTTGTTCTGTCTTCACCTACTAGAACAGAAGGGTCAATCCTCAATAACTGTAAATACAGCAACTATGAAGAATAAAAACTCTCATTTCTTGCTGTTTATTACTTCTTTAAAATTATCTTGAACCTTCCACAGATTTGAGACTGCGAGAAAATTTTCAACACCTTTCACTCATTTGGGAGACGAGATTCCTTTGGGAGTTAATTAGACTTAGCCTTTAGCTACACTAAAAGTAATACTGAAAATGGGACTTTGCCCCATAATTTTCCTAATTTGTAATTTTCTCATGTTTGTTAGCACCACAAAGTCAAAACAAACTAATTGATACTGCATGAGTCCTGTTTTGTTGAAATGCAAAGTCAAGGAGGTTTGCTTAAACAATCCTTCAGTAGGAACGACTGTTGGCTTTGCACTGCATGAGATGAACAGTGTTTTGGGTCCATTGTTTCTCCTTTGAGTGCCAAAAACGACAACTGAAGCACAGTAGCTTGTTAAAAGCATAAAAGTACTGTCAAAACCAATTATCTAGAGAGGTTCTTGAGGTGGGAGTCATCTGGCCCAGTAAATCCTGTAAGACCTCTGAAATGGATCAAAACATAAAAGACTAAGAAACCCTTCCAGAGGTGATTCACTACAACTATCATAGATATTTACTTTACAATGAAAAATTTGCCTTCACAGCATGTCCATCTTTGTTCCTCCGACATAGAGGAAGTCTAGGCTACTAGTTTACACTTCATCTGCTGCTCTGATGGGGACAGCAAGAAGAATGCAAGCTGCAGTGCAAAGTACCCAAAAGTGCTTGTGTCAACAGGTATTTTTGAAAAAACAAGCAAATAAAAAAGCCTTGGATTCATCATTAATATGTGCTTTTTCCTCATATAAAACTTAGTAAAGGATATTCTTTAATAGACTGCTTAATACCAACATGCATTTTCAATTTGGAAGTAATGAACAAAATAACAGAGAATTTGAAATACATGACTTTCTGACCTGTCTTGTCTTTCAGAAGTATATATGACAGTCCTCAACTCAATCAAAGAACATTCTGTTCCTTTATCATACACAGTCTATTGGACCAAAACAGGTTACAATTGTTCACAAAAGCGTAGCTTAGACTGAACTTCTACAGTCAGTATATACTGAACTGTGAAGCAGTAACACAATTAGTTATTTTACCTGCATAGCACTCTTCCCCAGCTTAACCACCTCAAACAAAGTGACAGGGTCCCCTTCTCCATTCTGCTGAGGGTGGCCATTAGCTCTTCCACGACTTGCTCCTCTAGCTCCAGATTCAGAACGACCTTTGTCTGCTGGAGACTTCCGAGGTTTCTTAGTGGCAGACTGGGCAAAGAAAACCAGCAGAATGAAAATTTATTATAGCTATATCTGAAATGACTCAATGTATCTTTATAAATTATATATAGATATTACACACACATTTATACACTCACACATGTATATACACACAAGTATCACAGAATAAGACAGTCTGGAAGGGATTTCAGAAGGTCTCCTGCCTGACCTCCTGCTCAAAGCAGGGTCAACTATGAAATTCAACCAGGTTGCTTAGAGCTTTATCCAGACAGGTACATATATTTTTATTTATCAGTAATTGTTGAGGAACAACCTAAAAGCCACTGTCATGTTAAGGTAAGTAGTGGTGAATTTCCAACGTTTGAGTTCATGTCAATACCCATACTAGTCTTATTCAACACAGATAGTCAACAACATGACTAAAACTAGATAAATGGTGGCAAATTACAAACAGGACAGCAAAAGTATTTTATGTTGGTACACAAAATAAACTTTTAGAATAACTAATGATCTTCAGAAGACAGTAAGTTATTAAAAATACACTTGTCATGTTAACTTTCATTTTCTGTATTTTTGTTTTTATACAACTTTTATAAGAAACTAAGTACATAAAGAGTCAGCTCTTCAACTCAACTGAAATTAAATCACTGAATTTATACAGCCAGATTTAGTAGATCATCATAACAGCCCCTTGCTTCAAAGTTTTATGAGTTAAAACATTTTCCCTGTGAATCTAAATTATTTAATGTAAATTTTCTCTAGATTGTTCAAGTTTATCATCAGGTGGTACAGATCCCACTTGTAAAAAGTCACCTAGTGAACAGTTTGCTCTGCATTTAAGTCACCTTATTACAAACAAACAAACAAAAACAAAACACCACACCAAAAAACCCAAACACAAAACCACAAAACTTTCTGGGGAAAATAACTAAGGTTCCTGCTATGATCTTACTTCCATATTCTATTCTTTCTCCCTACTATGGAGGCAGACAAAAGCAAAAGTT
>VZTL01068070.1:16041-29487 GCA_013400535.1 Scopus umbretta | reverse complement strand
TCCCCCCGCGACACAGGCCATAATTAACATGATAGATATTTGGAAATAATACTGTTGCTATTAGCATCCATCACCTGGCCCCAATGCAGATGAGATAGCTTTCTTCTCTCGAGTATTTAAGGAGTTTTTTATTCTTCAATAAACATTTAAGAAAACTAACTTTTAGCACATTTGAATCATGCCGTTTCATGTTGCACAGAGTTTGCATGCCTCCTGCCTCCCCATCTCCCACCGAGAAATCCCCCGTCTTCCCGACGGACTCCTGCTATGGATTTTAAGTAGCAGTTTACATGCCTTCATGCTATCTTTTAATGCATTTTCAGTCAATTACAGGCTTATGTACAAGCTACCATTATTTATGAAACACAAATTACAGCAATATCCATACGGACCATTTTCAACCACCCACCCACATAACAGTTTTACTTTCTCAGCCTATTAAGCCAGGGAAGGAACTGGGATAAACAGACCTGACAAAAACATTGCTGGAGGGAGGCCATTTCCAAAACAAAGCTTGCCACTGAGTTATGTTTCAAATATGTTTTGGAAAGCCAGAAGCAAAGCTCTTCCAAATTTTTCTTGAAGCAGAGAGGGAATTGCACTCCAGTTCTCAACTCACAAGTAACAGCCAGCATGTGCCTTCAACTCTGCCTCTGGAGAATAAACAGCACAAACTGCAAATGCTCATGGAAGTTGCAAAGGTGCATTAAGCACACAATTGTGCAAGTTCATGTTCATTCACACAGTCTGTCTGGAGACACATGAAGGACTCAAGGAACTACTAAATGCAGTGACTATTTCTACGTAAAGAGAGTTTAGCGGAAAACCACACATACTCAAGAAGGTAGCACGGCTTGGTATGACTGGCCTCCCACAGAAGCAACTCCGTAAGATTATTTTGGAACACTATGAACAAAGAAAATGAAACTGGATACTCTCTGCTGACCCTTCAAAGATAATACTAACTCCAGGCTTCTCAATACTTCTAGCTGCAAATCCTGAAGCCCTTGGTTTAATTCACAGACCAGAATGGAGCCAAATCTGCTTTATACCAGGCTCCAAAACACCTCAATGTATCCACACCAAACTTAGATTTGGAAAGTTATCTATAGATCAAAACTCCTTCCACCCAGACTGAAGGCTGCCCATCCAGGAAAAGAGGAAACTCTGAAAAGGCAAAAAAATGGACATGTGCACAGTCTTACCTTACCATTTTGTATAAGTGGGAGATTGCCAGACTGGGACAGCATTACTGGGAGGATTTAAAAGAAGGTACCAATACAGTTGCTGAAGTGGGACTGAACACCACTTGGGATACTGCTGAGACAGAATAACATCAAACTAGTTTCCTACAAAGCACGTTTTCCTACAACAGCCCCAGCAGAAACAAAAAAACCATAAATGTTAATATGTTTAAAAGACCTTCCACAGGGACTTCTGATTTGTTGAGCTTATCTACTGGTCTTGAAACACAGGCCATACAGTATAGTATAAAGCTAAACGTTAGCACCTGGTTCCCAGTAGCAGGAATGCAACTGAACCCTAATAATTCTGGGTGCGCAATTCATTAATCTTGTTAACAGTAGAGAAGCAAGGTAGTTGTGCTGTGAACAGGCTGAATCTGATGGAAAAGAAAAAAAATTACACAAAGAAATACATTTTATTCCCAGATGGTCAGAGGTCATGGTGCTCAAGAACTCAGACCTGGATTTAAGCTAAAAAAGCATGGATTAGGAACAGCTGCAGAAACACTCACAGAACAAAGTCCAGACAAGGCAGCAGAAAACCTACTCACTCCACAAAAAGTAGGTTTCATCAGCCCCTGGACTGTTGCAGAGGACATTTCCAGTGAGGTCACCATGGAAGAGGACCCTCATGAGCAGCCTTCTAGAAGCGTCTAAGAAACATCTTGCATATCAGAAGAAAAACCTCCCATCCCCAAACTCCATGCTGAACGGCAAATGCTACACCTTGTTAGATCACACCACAACCTCTGCAGCTGCATACAGGTTCTTTGGCAGCATAAGATTTCCTTAGGTAACAGCACTGCCTAAAAGAGGGTGATTGCACAGAAAATGTGTTTAATCATTGGCACTGAATGCCAAATGATGAGATTTTCTTCAGGCATACTACACCACTGTGAAGCCTAAATCAACTCTACCAGAAGGTATTTTTCTCAGGATAGACGCTATTAAAAATTCATTTTCTGATTAGTGCTGCTAAGGCAGTGACATTCCTTTAAAAATGCTGAATACCTAGTTAATGAAAAAGACTTTTTTTTAAATTAGAAGATAACTTTCATAACTCAATTAGTAGCATAAACTACCACACATTAAAACGTCAAGTAATTTGTTGACTGTGAAGTAGGCAACAAGATATTTCTTCCTTCCTCTGCTTTCAGGGTCTTAGTATGTATTCTGAATCTTTTGACAGTATTTGGGGGGGACAGAGAAGAAACAGCCACTTAAACCCATCTGGAAACCCTTGTGAAGTAAAATCTCAAATGATAAAGCACTCTCAAGCCTTTGTTTTCACTAAATCCTTATGTTTAGTGATAGGTCAAACCCAAATCAACCTACCTGTGGCTCCAATCCACAGACACCCCAAGAGAGATGAAGTGCATCACGCTCTGCAATCTACCATTTAGTCACAGCAACAAGGACTTGGCTTCTCCAAAAGCTTTCAAAGACCCCATAGTAGCCCCATGTCTCTGTTGCCTAGATAGGTACCTCATTCAGAGGTCAAGGGAAACTACCACCACACAACCCCAAATGTTAATCTTCACAGATATGACAGTTACCAATATGTCAAGTTGCCTGTAAAAGATCAAAATTTGGACAAAGCATGGACAACTCAAGGCAAACCAAAGCTATTTCGGTTGGAAAATAGAATCATTTGAGAAACCCACAGAGCCTAGCTAAGATTTCATTTTCCACAGGAGGTGTGCAGCCCACCTTCATCAAAACATTGTAAAGCCCTCAAACTCTGCTCCATCTCATCCAGGAGGACACGGTTCTTACCTCTGCCCTCAACACTCCTTCCTAGACAAGGATCCAGCTAAAGCAATCAATATATTTATCACTTCAAGAAAGATGTGTATAACTCAGTGCAACAGAAATGGAGAAAAATCAAAAAAATACCAAATGGTACAAATTCTAGAGACTTTCTTCCTTGATGGCTCAAACAGGTAATTGTTTTTAAAAGTCTACCATTTCCCAATAAACTTCTGATAGCAAATGAAGATTAGTCCTTATCCTTAGAACAACTAATAGAACCTGTCATAGGAAAAAAAAAAAAGAAAACCCAACCTTATTTTAAACCCTCAATATAGCAGCACACATCAGGCATAGTAACAGCAGCTATCTTCTGGCACAATGCATATCATGCCAGGTCTCCACTTCAAAAACACAAAATTTAGAGACAAAACATTTTACCAAAGGAGATTCAGCAGTCACATGACCCTCTGAAAGGAGAAAATAAGTCAAACCCAGGATCTGTCCACATTGAAGAAACACTGCAAATGCGCTGGAGCAGCAGGGAGGGATCTTCATTCACCAGAAACACACGCAACACCAACACTGCTTTCTACCTTCAAACCTACTTAAACTTTTCTTTATAAAACTTCACACTACATTAAGTGAAAAACCTTGCTCTATAGTGTTTTTAGTTTGAAAATAAGAGTTGCGAAAGAGTAAAAGCTTACCAAGGACTTCAACATTGGTCTTAAACACAAGACATTTTGTTACCGTAGATCAGGAGATGAACACAAAGACAGGCAGAAAGACAACAACATCTGTTGAGATCTGCTTGGGTGAAGTAAGGCACTTAAAGCCATTTCACCCAGAATCCCATCCAATTCCTGATACTGCTAAAACAAGAAGTGGGGGACAGAAGGAGCCCTGTGAGCAGAGGAATTAATAATATATGGCTTCCTATATGTGAGCCTCTTGGTTGAGTTTTAGAAGGGAAGTCTTACATCTTCTGAACTCCTTGACGGGGATATCTTCGGAGTCACATCTGACTGTGGAAGCCAAAAACTGTGACAGGTGAAGATATATGTTTGAAACCTGGTTCCCTCTTTGGCTGACCTTTTCCATGACACTAACAAGAACTGTCGTTATTGTGGAGAGCGTCCTCCTTCCACCCATCCAAGCAGAAGAGGAGCAAAGGGTTCAGAACCTATGTGGGACATGACAGGGCACAGACCAAATTCTTAGGTGAGTTTTACTTCCATAGGACAATGCATTCCAGCAAGAGAAACACAACTGCCTCTTGTTTGCAAAGAGGAAATTAACAGCCATGCCTTCTGAGTCATTGCAAAAAACTCCATGAGCCTCTCATGACACTGTCAGAAAAATGCTTTAACATACAAAGTTAATGGAGCAATATCAGATGTAACAGCCTCCCTATGGATGAGCAAATAAGACAGTGACAACCTTCTCGGATATCTCACTTCTCCAAAGACTTGGAGAGCAGTTTTAGTAAATTGTTTCATTACCAGTTCCTGCTCCCAAAAAAGAACACTTGAAATACTTCAAATGCATGGACAAGTTGCACACACACTCAGGTTTCCTTTGACCAAGGTTGGATGATCCTGTATTTTGCTGTAGATTATTTGCATTACTATAAAAACCTTCTTTTATCTGAAAAAGCCCTTTTATGAAATACATTTTCTATTTCCTTTAAAGTCAGAAAAAAAGTAACTTTTAAGCTCATTCAGCATTTCCACTACCAATGTGCTACCTCAGACACTCACTAAATTTTCTTAACACAAGAAAAAATGCTCAAGTACACACAGTATAGTTTAATTTCAGGTCTCCTTATACAAGCTGATGCAAGGAAAAGTGCTGCTGTAAAGAAAGCTATCAGCCCATGATTAGATACACCAGATCTCACACAGATGCCAAGAGAGAGCCTTAAATCAATACCAACAATAGCATAATCACTTCCAGATCATGCTGGGATATTTCTGCAAGAAGTTACTTGAACTTTATCTCCATTACTTTTTGCAAAGCTAAGGATAGCAGTAAAAAAGTTAATTTTTCTTTGATTGAAAAACAGGAATGTACATTTCTCTTAACAGTTGTATAAAGAAATCCAAATCTGTGTTGCTGATTTCTGAAATGGTGATGATAGTGGGGAAGAGAGACAATCCTGGACAAGAAGTTTATAGGGCTGACAACTTAATGGGCAGGATTTTCCTGGAATAGCTGATTTTGCTGAGGATAAGGGAGCAGCTTTCCCTATACTTCAAAGTGCAGTATTACTCTGGTAAAATACTGCTCGAGTAAGCAGAGCTTACTCTAGATGAGACCTGGGAAAGTATGTTCAGGGAGTTTTAGGATGCATTCATGCTTAGCCTCCTACCTCTCACTTCAGCTGCAAGAGTGCTATTTGCTTCCTCCCCCCAGTCTTCCTTTATCTAGACCCTGCTAAGTACTGAAGGTAAGTAATTGTGAGCAGGAAGGAGAAGGAGAAAAACAAAACAAAACAACCAAAACACCAAAGTTGGAGAGAGTGCAGCTAAAAATTTGTACACAAAGTATTTTTTTTTACCCACACAAAGGTCACTGCTAAAGAAATAGTCACTACACAGACCAGATACTGCTTCATTTTCCCAAGTATTACTGAGTTGATCACCCATCCGGGTCTGGTTACTTTTTATTTTTAATTTATGTTGTAGGAAGACAGGGTAGTTGGACAGATTGGCTTTTTAAGGGCATTTCAATCTCCCAGGAACATTAAGTACACAAATTATTCACCGCTTCATTAACTAAGTGACCAGATAGTAACAGCCTTCAAATTTAAACCACATTGCCTAACATGAGCATACCCTCCCCCAGACTCGCTGGTTGAAGAGTCATCTATTTTTCCCCAGCTCATTCTCCCACAGCTCATGGGAAAACAAAGCCAGGCTGTTCCCAGCCTTTTCATGGACATAGCAATAAGCTTTGGAAATAAGATGAACTTCAGTGGGTAAAGTTGTGAGCACGAAGATACAAAGAAAATCATTGCGCTGTCTAGCTGCATTGCAATTCAGAAAATAGCTTTTTCATAATCAATTTTTCCTCAAGATTCAACTCCTTCCCTCCAAATACAGATCTCTCAAGTATTTCAAGGTCCCTCCGACACGCACTTTTTTACAGCTGAAAAAGGTACATTTACTCATGTATTTGCTAAGCAAAGTTTCCCTAAATATTTGTATCTCTATGGCAAACAAGCATGAAGCTGTGCCAAATCTATTTGTATAGGATAGTCTCCACATAGTGTTTAAATGAGAACTAAACTAAAAAAATAACAGTAAGTCTTGGTTATGAGACCCTTTGAGCTTGCACTCCAGGCCTGGGTGGATACTCACGGCCAGCACGCAGAAAACTTACAGCTCTCCCTTTTCCCACACTACTTTTAAACCCCTTTAAAAGCAACTAATTCACCCAGTTCCCACTTCCGAGTCTAACAATGAAATGTTACAACAGCTCCCCAGATAATCTCTCAATCCTAATACCCACCATTAACTGCAAATCTTAAACGTGTATTCAAACAAAACATCATTCAGGAAAAAAAAGAACCTTCAAACCTATGTAAAAGAAAATGATAAAATAGTGAAAGCTTGGTAACAAACTTGTAGGCAAAGAGTTGGTTTAATCTTTTGTCTAAACTATTTCTTTGTCTAAATGGGGGGGTAGGGGAGGGAGCATGCTGGGATTAAACATCTCCCAGCTAAAGCCAAGATACTGAAAGATTTTTTCAAGGAATCCCTCCTTCTTTAGTGATTCTGTACGTGGGTCATCTTCAACAGCATGGATTCTACTTCATGCTTCAATTCCAACTCAAAATTAAACTCCAAGTTGGTTTTCCAAAACAAGACAGCAGTGTTGTCTTTACAACATGTGTAAGACTTCTTTCCTCCCCCAAGCTGCATAACTATGAACATCTTCAGCATCAGCATTATTCCCAATAACTGCCCAAATACTGGGAGAGAGGGAGAGAGGGAGAGAGGCATTAATACTCGCACTACATCTGAAGTCCTCTGGCACTACCATAGACTGGAGGAGAGGTGATTGTCTCACACCAGTACCTGCACAGCTCTGGGGATGCTGGGTTGGGGTTTTCTTGTTACATGCAAGCATTTACCCTTATGAAAACTGCTCAGATAAACCACCACTGTTGCTCAAGACAGTCACCATTCTCCCTCTCCCAAAGGGAAAGCATCAGGAGAGAAGAAATTAATAAAATTCAGGTCTACAGTGTGGTCTAAAGGCAGAAGCATAAAGTGTCTCGCCTCCAGCTGAGCATGCAAAGCAGGGAAGGGCTGCACTCCACAAGGACCGCCAGATCCACACAAACCGGATTTGCTGCATCTGCTCCCTTTTGTGGACAGCCCAGTTGAGCACAAGTTGTACTAATATTTTTTGGGTTTCCTCCTGTTTACCCCTTAAAACTTGCAGCTGCAGCAGGAAGCCTCCCCTCCTTGTCATAGGAGCACCACTGGGCTTGCAAAACAGCATGTAGAGAAGTCCAGCTCCCCCGCCCTCACGTGTTGGACACCCTCATGGAGGATATCCAAATTGACAGCTCACCCACCCCGCTGAGCCACGAGGTCCAAAGCTTCCCACGCATGGGTCCAGGATCCATCCTGGCAGCAGGGGACCACATTTCGCAGGCCAACTGGCAAGTGCAATCAGCAACAGATAAATCACCTGTGCTTCAAAAGAGCCTGTTCAGGGATTAAATGAAACAGATGTCAGCATGAAGGACATGCCCCATTCCTCTCCTGCCCACGAGAAGCACCTGCTTCTTCTCTCTGCCTCTTGCTCTGGCTTTCATGTCCTCGCCAAACATGCGGGAGCTGCAGCCGTTTCAGGCTGTGGAGCAAGGGAAAGAAAATGGCCAGTGCAGTAGACAGAAGTATGCTCCCAGCTTGCACATTGCTGAGATCAGTGGCAGGACAGCAGAGAGAAATTTCTGTCTTTGCCCTCGATGATTAACAGCCAACTCCTTTTGACGGATAAGGGTTTGTATGGGGTGAAGGAATTGACCTTCACCCTCCAACCCCCAAAAAAACCCCATAAATGGAAGATTTTTCTATTTATTTGAGCACTTAATATGTAAAGTTTATTAGGGCATGATCCAACAGCAAATTAAAGCATTGTGTTGCTGGCTTAATAGTTTGAATTCTTCAGTGTTATAAACTGTTTTGCCCCTTTTAGTAAGTACTGAGGTTACCACCCTATCCATCTCAATTTCAGAAAAGGGTAGGGAGGAGTTTTGAGACTGTACAGGCACATACTCTCTAAAAACATAATCAGTCCATTTAGCTGCTATTCAGCATAAAGTCAGCAGAGCTTAAATGATCTACAGCAGTGGTTCATGCCAAATGAGATTATTTTGCACCAGGTGCTCCTGCTAAATGCAACTAGAGTCCAGTAACCTCAGCAGTGGGGCTGCAGTGATATCCAACTTCACTACAGTATCCCCCAAACCATCCTGCAGTGGCATTGTCTACACCACAGCAAAAGATGCTGTTTCCTACGCCAACTTTTCCATCCCAAGTCTCTCCATCTCTAAAATTTTTCCTCCCCTTCTCCACTTGAAGTTTAATTCAGGCCATCAGCCCCCTCACTTGCCCAATAACTTCTTAAATTCAATCACCAGTTCCAGCCAGCAGAGAGGTCTTGAGAGTCAGCAAGTTCACACAAGGCTTGCGGAGCAGTCATAGTGATAATTATTTAGTAGCCATTGGACTTTCATGTTCTCACTTGGTTGTATCTTCCATTACTAAAACAAGAGCTGACATACAAATCCCACCTGACAGTGGACACATACCCAATAATGTATGGCTAAGTTTTTCCCAGAGTGAATTCAGATGTCATCAATAGAAGCGAATAGCTCAAACATTTCCCCTTTGCAATACTAAACACATCCAGGGGGGATTTCATCTGCTGCAGTGCTACTGAATAGCCTCATCTTGCTGCAGCCTTTTGGAATTCCTCTTAAACCACCTAACCAACTTCATTAGTGCTAACTTCAGTAGCTGTGTCATCTGAAAATATTACCCCTCCACTTTCTAAAGAGATTTAAAAAAAATCACAGATGCCAACAGAGCTTCTTAAGAAATCCTATTTTGAACCTCTCATGAAAAGTGACTGCACTTGTTTTTCCCTCCTTACCACAAGCAAATCTTGAAATGATTTTCCAAGCCTACCCCATACTCTAGCAAGTGCTTTCATAAGGTTTTTCTTTTAATCCCAGGAGGGCACATTAGACAACTGGGTTTGTTTTGGATTTTTGTTTTGGTTTGGTTTTGGTTTTTTTCTCCCACTGAAAGGGCATGAGTTTCGTTTAGGAGCATCACTGCACCTATCTGTCCTATACCCCACTCCTAGTCCAATGTGGCCATGAGCCTCTTGCCTCCCTCTCGCAGAAAACCCACTGATCACCAAAATACCCTCTTGGCTGCAGATGAGGAATACGAACAGGTTTGTTTGGTGATTTGTTTTTGGTTTTTTTATTTCATTTTAAAAGACCTTAAGACCTCTGAAACAACAACTTCAGAGCTTGAAACATTTATTAGTAGCTCAGTCACCTCACAGCTAAGCTCCCATGCTAATATCTTGCCCTCAGTTTGAGGTGATGCTGCTGTTTTCTCCAGACCACAGCTGTCCTGGGATGGGTAACTCCATCCAAACCCTGTTAAGCTAGTTAGGAGAAAAAGCGAGTGCTCTCCCTCGGCAACACTAACATTTGGCAGAATTTACCACCTGATCAGCAACAAAGAGCTGAAAATGGCTTTTGTACCACCAGCTCTACCGAATTCAAACTTCCAACAAGACAGTCGCCAAAGAGACCCAAACACCTGATCGCATGCCCAGCTGGGCTCCTCTCAATGCTTCCAGCTTAGAGCAGCAGAGACCCACTTAACTGACAACATCAACCCTTCACAAGTTCAACACAGCCAGGTGTAAACAAAATATCAGCAAAACCAAGGATGCTGTCCTGGAAAGGGAGTCTAGCATGTGGCGAGTCCCTCCCAAGGATGTAAGAAGGCAGATGAAACCATGACCAGGGTTCATCCCCACCCCACCCCAACAGTCCATTTTGTTCAAAGCTCCAAAAAGGCAAATGAGCTTTAAGCCTCCCAGCCCAGCCGGTGTGACCCTGCCCTAGAGAGCCATGGCTGCTGTACCAGCTCAGGGCCCTGCTCTGGAAGAGGTAGGCTCGAGCAAAGATAAGAAGCTACCTGCACCTGAGCTCCCTCTCCCACTCCTCCTCTGCCCAGAGGCTGGGAGCAGATTTTGTAAACCACTGCTCCCAGACGCGCAAACCAGAGCAGATCAAACATATGTTTGTATGTATTTACACATTCTGTTTACAGAAGTCTCTGGAATTAGTAAGATAAATCACTTCATCTGTCTGTAGGGAATGGGGCCGGGGAGAAAACACTGTAAATTCAGAAATAAGCACCATCTGTTCCCTCTGACCACCCCTGCCCACCCTTCCTGCTCAGATGAGCTCTTTGAACCAGGCTTCAGCAATGCAGAGTGCAGAGCTGCCTTCTGCATCACCCTCACCTTCACACACACATGCACAAAACAACAGCTTGTTTAGCCAATAATCCACACATGAAGCACTGGGAATGAAAGCACTATACACATCTGTCTACAGAAGTAAATGGACAAAATGGGGGCACCCATGCAGCTGTCTGATTTCCAGCCCCCAATACACCACACTGATGAGCCTGAAACATTGCAATCTCTGTGCAGTTCTTGCACGTACCAATGACCATCCCTTGCCACACAGCTGGTGGGATTTCAGCTTTTTCAATTGCTTGAACTGATGCAAAACCGCAAGTACTCCATGGGAAACACTCCTATACTCAAAAATCAGCCACAGAAACCTCAGCAGCATGTTATTTAGACCTATTCTTGGTTTTCAATATGCTGACATCCTGAACTATGAAAGATTAAAACAAATAAATCTAGTGGTCTTCAGATCTTGAATATAACCAGGAACTGTAGCTATTAGGTCAGTAGGGAACAAGACAAAAAAAAAAAAAGGACATGGCAATTTATATAAAAATCCACATGCACCTGGTGCACATGTGTAACCCCTCCAGCCTACTTTTCTTGAGATGTATTTCTACTGCTTTACAAAACAGTAGAAAAAACCCACATTCAGAGATCAGCTTGCTACCAATGGTAGTAAAATCAGCCCAAGGAAGATGTGGTGGGGAGAAGGCTTTGCAATTGTCTGAAGGGGAAATTTCATTTGAGGGTTTTTTCCTACCCACCTCCTTTTTCTTTCAACCATTTTAAAACTTCAAAGCTCTAAAAAAAGACTCAGAAGTAAGGCTTTTTGTGCACCACGGGACAGCTCAGGACCTTTCTGAGCTCCTGTGGTAGGATGCAACATCTGTTCCACCACACTAACCAGAGAGGCCAACTCCATATATTCTTAACACTCAATTGTGCAAAACTCATCTTGCCCGTTAGTCCTTACTACATGTCAGAAGCAGTCCCTTGCTCTAGGGCCCAAACACCACTGGCACCTTTCACATCTGGGTTTTAATAACCTATTGGGGAGAACAGGACAATTCACACCTTTCAGTTATTGCTACAGTTACTGCAGCTGAGGTTTGCAGTGCACCCAAAGAGAGGGATACTTGTCATTTCTTAACATGGCTTTGTAATCTCATCAATTAGGTGTTTGCTTCTTGAAAGAAAGTACAAAGTTCTGCAGAAAATATAAATTAACAAGACAATCTACAAGTAGAGAAGCATCAAGTCCACAGACCTTCAATGCAAGCACATCCCACCAAGAACAACAGCAGGGGCAACAAGACATCTCTCGATCCTACCTAGCATGCTCTTTGAACAATCAGAGTGAGTTGTTCCCAAGTTGTCGGCTTCAGAAAATGAGTGAGCCAGCAGAGAGTTCACTAATTCAGCTTCTCCTTTTTCTTCTTTCCAGTCAATGTTTTTTCTTAAGGAACTTACACCCATGTTAAATGGATGTAAGTACCCAAAATAGTGTATTCTGAGAAGTTACCTTATAATTGAAACTTAAGAACCTGGGGCTCAGCAGTCGACTTTGTGATCACCACCGAGGAAAAATCAAAATTGTCACGGGCAAGAAACCACACAAATCCCGAGAGGCACAGCTGCCGAGGGAGAAGTCTTGAACATTAACACCAATGCAGTGAGTTACAGTATCATTGCATGAAGAAACATCACAAAGAGGACTTGCAAGTTTCTAAAACCAGACTGGACAAAGCCCTGAGTAACCTGGTCCAAATTCAATGTTGATCCTGCTCCAAGCAGGAGTCTGGACTAGCAGACCTCCCGAGGTTCCATTCAACCTCACTTCTTCTATGAACAGAAGCAGAATAGGATTAAGGTCTAGGCTGTATACAAATGAACTCAGACACCTACCTATATATATTGACCCCCCACAATAATCAATGGCACCTGAGTCAAAGCAATCAGAAGACTTTGGAGAGCAATCACAGTAACGCAGACACAAAGACAGTCAGGTGAAGAGCCATCAAGATTCACTGACCAAAAGCTACACCTAAGCTCCACATGGACACCCACGACTGGGATCAGACACTGCCCATGTAAAATAGCCAGAGCATGCTACAGCTGGAGACCCACATGCTTTGTTGCTGCAGCCTTTGATACAGAAGACCAACTTTCTTGGTACAAGCAGGGGTCCAACAGGGCTCAGAAGCACACAGAGAGCTTTCCTCAATTGGGCTGTTTTCCTTCATAGCCTAGATTTGTTCAAGTCTGATTTTTTTTTTTTTTTTTAACACAAATTATCCAAAATGAACAGGACTGCTGCCAAGCACCGCAGGTGGAAACAGATGCTGCAGTCCTCTGCGTTGGCTCCACATCCCTCAGCTAATCTCTGCTGTACAAACCCAAACTCGCACCCACAGAAAGTCTGCACGTAGCAGACACAGCAGATGCAAAGGCAGTGTCAGGTAACCTCAGGCCTTGCAAGGAACGGACAAGGCAACATCTCTGGTACACGGTCCCCTCTGCAAACAGCATCCAGCTTTCTGTAGGGAAGTTACCAAGAAATCAGAAACCCTTTTAAGGAAACTTTGAAAGCCATGACTGAGAGGGGTAGGAAAAGGAAGCGCTGTGTGCAAGAATTGTATTTTCTAAAATAAGTATATTTTTGAAAAATGTTGACGGAGTAAAGAATTTAAATAATTTTCCTCCACCCACACAGAACAGGAGCGGACAACAACCCTGCTCTGTACCAATACCACAGGACAGGCAGCACACAGCACCACTGAACCCACAGCCGAGGAAATGTTTGGTTATAACAGAAGAGACATACCTACCAGACACAAGCGGTGTTCCCCAGGGCTCAGTACTGGGGCCAGCCTTGTTTAATATCTTTATCAACGATCTGGATGAGGGGATTGAGTGCACC
>VZTL01068070.1:1373-15838 GCA_013400535.1 Scopus umbretta | reverse complement strand
TGATGGTTGGACTAGATGATCTCAGAGGTCTTTTCCAACCTTAACAATTCTATGATTCTGTGACATACACACCACCGTACCCTACGAGCAGTAGCAAGGGAACTCAGCAAGGAACATATTTAAGGGCTTTATTAATAGAGCCAACGGAAGACAGTTCTGTTTCATAGCAACCTCCAAGGTTTTGAAGTTTGTTTCTGTTCTTTTTTTGGGACAGAAACAAAATGTCCCTCTCATTTTTCAGGAACAAAACCGTAACAAGTTATCAGAGTTGGACATCACCACCTTGCCCCTTCCAGAGGCATCACCCCATGAGTAGGCTAGGCAGAGATGCAAAACATTTCACACTGAAGAAAATTATTTGGCATCTTCCCTACCAGTTCACTTTGGATCAAGAACTTGAAACCCTGTCTCTACAATCCAGATCTGTGCTTTAAAAAAGTAAATAAAAGTTATCAGGCTACAGTGTCCAGACCAACTTCTTTTGCTAAAGCCTTAAAGCCAGAAGTGTTCTTAGTGATATACTGCTTTAAGCAAGAATGCTTATTTTGGCAAAACTTCATTTAGCTGAGAGTACTCTGCTCTTGGGAGGTTAGGAAGGAAGCGTCTAGCTGAGAGCCCCCAGCTACCTGAAAAAAATTTGGTTCCGGAACAAACAGCGCTGCAAATGAAGCTGCATGCACCACTTTTTGGGGGGGGAGGGGAAATAAAAATTAAAAATCTTTACTTGAAGCCCATGCCACTGCAGCAGGCATGAACGTCAAAAGCCCTCCGAGGTAGCTCCTCCTGGCACAAGCCGCTGTGCAGCAGCACGAGCACATCGCTCTGCAGGAGCTTCCTGGCAGAGCTCCCCAAGGGAAGGATTTGGGATTTTTCCTTCTTAAAACAGAGCTGCCTGCCACTCCCAGCTCCACCAAGACATGACTAAGTTCTCCTCAACAGCATGGACCAAGCCTATCAGAGGGTCAAAGACCATTTTGATATTGAGTTGGTAGACAGTCCCAAAGGTATCCTTTGTCCCAGCTCCTGCTAGGAGCTAAAACCCAAAACCCAGAGCAACCCATAGTAATGGGAAGATTCTTTTTTCACAGGTTCACACTCGCACAAGAACATCTCCAGCTTTCAGGCAGACTCAGGGAGGGCAGAAAGGAGCAGGGTGCTATGGAGCTGCAATGCTGGGTGAAAAGACCAGCCAGCAATCACCACTCCCTCGGCTTTCCCCAAATCCTGGTGGGATTCCTGGTTCCTCAGGCCACAGAAAAAAACACAGTATTCACAAAGGGCTTGGCACAGCTGTACCTGCTGGGCGTAGTCCTTACACAGGGTCCCCTGTCTGCTTCTGGCACTGAACGCACAAGCCCTGTTTCATTGCAAGGCACGTAAATGCTGGTGACAATGGTGGGTTCGATTCACGCCTCCATACCACAAGCAACACATCTGTCAATTTAATCTTCTACTTCTCAATCCAGCCATTGAACTTCTTCATTGCAGGGACAGGCAATCAATCTTTAGGTCAATTCCTAATACATACATATTTATTTTTATAATTACCTTCAAAGAGGGGTTCATACACTATTGCTTAGATTCTGTTCCCTCTCATGCAAGCTTCGGTTGCATCACATTATAATTGCAGGTGGGATCATCGCAATTATTCATTACTACTTATTAATATCAGTTTTATAACCCAGCACAGTTTTGAAGGATTTTAGTTCACCTCAAAGGCAGCAAGCCTCCATCAGAAAGGCACACTGACAATCACCGCCTGGCAATTTCTAGCTCTGCAAACCCTCATTTCAAAGGGCTGTGCTGCACCTCAGGCTATAAACAGGAAAAAAAAATAGGAGAAGGAACTAAATACCCGTTTGGGGTTTTTATAGGCTGTTGGTCCAGCAAGAAAAAGGAGGGGGAAAAAAGAAGAAAAAAAAAAAGGGGGGGGGGGGATTTGCCAGTGGTTTATTTTNTAGAGTGGGGGGGGGCATTTGCCAGTGCTTTATTTTTGCATGCTCAAAGACAGGGGAAGAGAGGTTTCCCCTCTGATGCTTCCAAATTGATGTAAGTATTTTCAAAAACAGGACACAAATCAAATAGTTGCATGGAGAGGGACAGACAAGAACCCTGCAGATCAACACAAAAGCATTTTATTCATAAGGAGCAGGACAAATATTTGAAAGCCAGGCTGAGTAAACAGGAAAGCCACAGTCCCCAGAAACAACCGGATCAGCCAGGCTCCTTTTCTGGGTTTTACCATCAATTGTTTACCTGTGCTTTTGGAGAGGTTTAATGTCTATGTGCTTAAAAAATCCTCGTGAAAAGCATATTCACTTCCAACAATGCAATGGAGTATCACAGACCAGCTGGGCTGAAGAGCAGACCCTTGGGGCACTGACCCTGCAAGCCTCCGAGTGCTATAACCCACCAGCCTACATAAGCAAGATAGACAGACATCAGCAGGACAAACGGGGCCATTTCAAAGATGAACTTGGGAAGAGGTATTCCAGCTAACACAGGCCAGCACTTCTTATGTCATTGTGAATAAATTGAACCTAGTTCAGGGGCTTGGGTGCTTTTTGTTCAGGTGTCCAGCAACGTGCTTTTCAGTGTTCAGCAATGTGCTGGCAGCAGTCAAAAGATAGCACTTCGGGAAAGCCCAGGAACAGGGAAAGCGTAGAAGGAACTTCTTGCAGCACACTCAAACTTGCAACACCATGCCACTTGGACACTGAGCCAGAGACAGTGCTTTTCCACTCTGTCTGGAGGTTTCAGGCTGGTCCCATATCATTTCCACCCTTTTTTGCATACGTAACAAATTCATGTAAATACCCTTGAGAAGATCTCGGGATCGAGCATCCCAGGGCACTCTGATCTGGACCACGCGCTACCTCTGACATGCACCAGCTGGAAACATACCGAGGAAGGTATGAAGAACAGCTTGGCTTTTCCTACTGCTTCTGCAAGAGAAAGTGCACCATTTGACATGGTGGTCAAGGTCCAGGTACAAGCAGCCAGGTGAAGATTACTAATCTCTGGGTCTGCCTTTTTTTTTTTTTCCTTTTTTTTTTTTTATAAATAAGAAGTTTGACTAGCTATAATACCATAGGGAAAGAAATTTTTTTTAAGAAATGTGATTTGTTTGGGGTTTTTTAAACACAAAATAATTATATGCAAAATGCTAGAATGAAACACAGAAAAACCCTGGATACCTTTGACAGATTTTCATCATTTGCTACAATTTCACCCCCTGTGCAGTTGTGCCTTTATCACACACGAACAGCAAAGAAAAACTGGGTGGAGATTGCCAAGCTGGTACAAAGCCACAAGGAAGAAGCAGTGCTGAAATACAGGGGTTTGGCAGAAAACAATGAGAAACCACAAAGAGGAAAGGGAGCCTTGCACACAAGAGGCAAGACAAACATGACACTGAAAACCAAGTAGCTGCGACAGCTCCACTACTTCGAGTCTTAATTTCTTCCATGACAGTAGAAAAGGCAGTGAAGAGTACAAAAGCAGTGGAAGCAAAAAAGAAGAAAGAATAAAAAGAATGAAACTAAGAACCTCTTTCCCCCAACAGTTAAGAAGCTAAAGCTTTCTGTACCAACCTGACACAAAAGTTCCCAGGGAAAAAGCTGCCAGCTATATTCCCAAATTTAGCACAGAAATATTGTGACCTATGACAGTGAATATTTTATAACTTACAACCACAAGGATAAATAGAAACTTTAAAAAAAGGCTTATAAAAGCACACTACTCATTTGAACTCCCAAAAAGCATCAGAGCAGAACTGCATTTTCTCACCCCCCCAAAAAACCCTATAGCCTCCATTAATTTTTTTTAAAGGAAGTTGAAAACTACTACTGTTCTTCAACTAAAAACCTCCAGAATTATTAAAATCATTTGCCAACATTTACAATTCATTTCTGAAGCTAGACAGTAAATGTAGGCACTCACTCTGAATACATCTTAGCTATGTGCTGCGTGAAGTCAGGGAAGGGTCCTCCCCACGCTCCAGCCCCAGCGCTGCCAAGAGAACAATAAACTTCTGCACATTTAGAATAAAGACACAAACAGTAACTGACATGAAGTAACCCAGTTATTTTTATGGAGGATTTGTTTTGTTGGGTTGGGGTTTTTTTTGTTTGTTTGGTTGGTTTTTTTTTTATATACACACTTTTTAGGATCTCTTTATATTGCTATGACCATCTGTTGCACAAGCCACAAAGCTGCACGGAGACAATCAAGCATCCTCCCAACGACGTATGATCTGATTTTGGGATCGTTCTGAGTCTGGGTGAGGAAGCACCATTATAGAATCATAGAATCATTTGGTTGGGAATGAACTTTAAGATCATCAAGTCCGACTGTACCTGTCCACTACTAAACCATGTCCCTAAGCACCACATCTACATGTCTTTTAAATACCTCCAGGGATGGTGACTGTACCACTTCCCTGGGTAGCCTGTTCCAATGCCCGATAACCCCTTCAGTGGAGAAATTTTTCCTAATATCTAATCTAAACCTCCCCTGGTACAATTTGAGGCCATTTCCTCTCGTCCTACTGCTAATTACTTGGGAGAAGATACGGATACCCACCTCGCTACACCCTCCTTTCAGGCAGTTGTAGAGAGCGATGAGGTCTCCCCTGAGCCTCCTCTTCTCCAGGCTAAACAAACCCAGTTCCCTCAGTGGCTCCTCACAAGACTTGTTCTTCAGACCCTTCACCAGCTTTGTTGCCCTTCTAATTAATTGTTCCCTAGCAAAATACACATTCCCCTGTTGGGCTGTGTCTTGAAGATTAGATGACCACATTAAGTCAGGGGGAATCCTAATAATGGGGGGAAGGGGAGGGGTGTATGTGTGTGGAGAGAAATCTGTGCAGTGCAAAGTAAGAAAGAAGGGAATAAATGCTATTCAGCTATTCAGGTTGCAAAAACCTGAACTTTAGCAAACCCCTCACTTTTTCCAACCATTTTAGGAAAACTACAAAAAAAAAACCCACACACAAACAAACAAAAAAAACCCCACCCAAAACCAAAACACACACCCACCCCCCAAAAAAAACCCCAAAAAGCAAACCCCACAGTTTTTTACCTTTCCCTTACGTTTGTCCTATGTCCCCATTTCCCACAGAACTGCAGTTCCACACAAGTTACAGATGACTTTCACAGCTGCACAAGAGACAGATGGATACAGAATAATACCTGGCAAGCATCGTGCAGGCTCGAGATAAGCCTGTGTATCTGCTAACATAATCAGCAACGGTGCAATAAAATCTGTGTGGTCACCGTTAGATTTCCGTGATGACAAAACGCAGATACCAACAGCTGACTGCTACTATAAAGAAGCCAGCTTGAGACAGGAGGCTCAGGAAATTGCTCTCCATCATTTCATGCACTATTTACATCTGGAAGCTTGTTTCTGCACTCACGATGGCCAGAGATGCTCACAGTTTAGGTTTGTATCTGGGGACACAGTTCCAGTTACAGAATCCCACTAAATAAAGGTCCTGCGTGCCTTTGGCCTTCTTTTCTGAAAAGTCTGCCTTTGGTTTGGGGTAAGCGCGGCAAAGTTAGGGATCCTTAAAAAAAAAAAATAAATAAATCAGTCTGTCTACAGTGGTTGCAGCTACTAGGGAGAGGGAAATTGCAGAGACTTACTTATTTGCTGCATGGTACAGATTGGTACAGTGTCATTATTTCCACTGTATCATCACTTGTGCTTTATTCCCATACATACATATATGCATATATATAGAGGTTTGCCTGCACAGTAATGGGACAAGGAAAAAAAGAGATTTTTAGGAAAGAGTTGTACCAAAAAGCAAATGATCTATTAGGATTATTTCAGGTTCTTTCACCAACTAGCTTTGCAGTTGGTGCCTCTTAATTACAAAAGGAAATAATTCTTCAGAAATCTCAAGCTTAGTCTATTGTTTGCAATAATCATACTACCTAGTGAATGGTAGCATACCAAAAACCTAATTTATCCAAAAGACTGTCTTGTCTTAGCTAGAAAAGCAGCTCCTCAGTGCAGGGTCAAAAGGACGTAAGAGAGCAACCCCTTCCAAAACCTGGCGCTTCTTAAAATACAAGGCGTGCTTCAGCTTCTAGAGAACCTGTCAACACCAACACAATAGCCCTGCCTTGAGCACTTCTATTTTTAACATTTTCCATCCATGCAAAGGACAACTATGTAATAAATCTAAAGGAAGCATAACTAAGAGAGAGAGTTGAACAAAACTTCACGGCCAGCCTGATTAACACGAGCACAAGCTATAACCTTAAGCAGCCCAAATGCATTGCAGGGATTACTGAATTACCAACGTATACTGGCCTCAGAGACAGGAGAGATGCCAAAAACTGATGCCTGATCACCTGGGAGCACAACAGCACATGACAGATTTGAATCTGATGCAAAGGTCGATGCACGATATGCTTGTGTGATGGAGTGTCACCTGGTACAGCTGGCATGGAGAATAGGTGCTATAAAGGATAAAGTTAACCTTAAATAGTTCGCTATTCATTAGATGCATTTGATCCCTTTAATTTTCTAATGTACATGTGTGCACGCTATCTTTAGCGAACAAGCCTTTGCTTGCCTTGCTGGCAGGATTCAGCTTGTGTTCAGGCTGAAGACACCCTGCTCCAAAACAGTCACAAACTTGCTGTGCTGGAAGGAAACTATGCGTTTAGCACCAAAAATAAAGTGACACGGAGATTTTTCAGTCTCTATCCCAGCAGGAAGGAAGCGGCTGAGCACTCCAAAACCCCCAGCAGGACTCTGTGGCTATGGACCCCACTGACTTTTGCAACCAATCCCATTTTGGACATCTTTCAAGCATTATCTGGGGAGGAGGGAGTTGACTATCAACCGTTTTTCCCCCAAATAGGAGGGGAGGTGGAAGGATGAAGTTACATGATAAAGCTTGCAAAGGAGTTTTCAGTGATTTGACAGAAGAGCATCTGTTCCCGCTCTCTGCTTTTAGGCATGACTACCTATACATCCCTTGCAAGGATAAAATAGAAGTTACCTCGGTGCATGCTCTACCCAAGCACCCCCACAACCTGAACACCCCACCGGTGATCACAGTACCTTTTCCCAACACATCGGAGGCAGCTCCAGGCCAGTGGATAAACTGGATCCTTCCAGCAAGAGTCGCCTGGGCAGGAACTGCTGCATACCCATGCAAAAATGCATCGCTCTAGGCGTTTTCTTGCTCACCTTTATTCTGTGTGGGCAGGACACATACTAAAGGTAGACCTCTGTAAGAAAAGCCCTCAGGTATGCTAAACTCGTTTTCCATTCCTCCAGGCACACGCAGATTAAGCAAGTAGGTGAAAGTTGCATTAAAAAAAAAAAAAACCCTCTCCTTAGGGCTAATGAATACAGTTCATTTGCAGGACCAAAGAGCACTTTTTTGGTCCCCAAAACCAGAAGACATAACCATTTTTATATTTATATTCTACAAAGATTTATCACCATTCATTGGTTGACTGCTAGAAAAGCAGCTCTACAGCTCTGTACGGGTGGCAGATGACTTACAGGAAAGCTTCCTCCTCTAAGACGCATATGCCAACTTTTCATCTCTTGGGAAGCTTTTTAACAAAAGAAATGCTGATGCAACATCAGCCTGGCCAACCTGACACATAAAGAACAATAATTCTGCAGGAGCTGCTCTAGCAATTAACCCAAATTGCTGAGACACTTCAGCCTCCTTCAGCCATATGTTTAACTCTTGGATATGCAATGAATATCAGCAGCACATGAGTCCTTTATAGGCTCTACCTCATCCATCACTACAGGAACTCCAAGCCCATAAAGAGAAAAGCAAGTCATTATGTTGTTATTAATTCTAAAATGAGTAAGCCTATAAATTTAATTACATTGGGATATACCATCTCAATCTTCAGCATGTTATGAAAATGGGATTTTGTTTCACATTGATTTTTTAATAATTCTTTCTGATGAAAAGCTTTAAAAAAGACAAATAAGTGGGCTGTTTATCAAGTGGTTTTCACACTACAGATCAATCTGTTGCCCTTGAATCTGCTTCCAGTATAGTCAAGCAGCTGCATAAATATCAGTTTGCCCACTTATTTTAATGGGTTAATAATGTAAAAAACCCAAATTTCATTACTACTGCTTCTGCAAAGTCAGCTAAAACAAGCCAGGACAGCTGAATCTCCAAATAAAGACATTTTGCATAAAGTAAAACTAGAAGAATTCAGTGTTTTAACTTAAACACATACATGAATGTCTTCTCTATGAAAACCCTCCCCCAGAAATGCTCTCTAATCTCTCTCCCAATCTTTTTCTCAGGTTTCTTACTTCAACTAGTGAGCTGCATCCATGTGCAAGGCACAAACGTGGAAATTTCAGATTGCTCATTTCCGCCCTTTCACAAAACTCTGAGCTTTCAAAGCTCACAGTAGCTCGCCATAATCCAAAGTCCTCACTTCGAATTCATCGTATCATGAGGGTCCTCCTAAAAAAGCTTTAGGCTGTTTTCAAAACTGGCTGCAACTGCTGTAAGTCCGTCCCCCACCCCCAGGCTGTGCATCCCCAGTGCCTCCTTCCCACCAGCCAGCACTTAGGTGGCCTCAAGCACATCCCAGTATCACCAAGGCCACCAAAAGGTTATCTTTCCATCAGATTAGCCGCTGGGATTTAATCAAGCAAGTTGATACAACCAGCCAAGGCCTGCAAGATTCCTTGCCCCCACCTGTGGTGAAGTGGGCAAGGCTGAAAGCAGCCAGTGTGTCTTGAGAGGTGGTGAAGCCACACCTTCGTTTCTTGCCTCCCAAATTTTAAGCACCCCACTGAGCCACAGGACAGCTATTCTGCAAGGACACTGTGCAATTCAGACATGCAAAATGCTTCTGCCTTGTGATCTGTTGTCACAGCAACTGAACACAAACCACAGGACTATCAGCACGAAAGCCTTGGGGCTGGTGGAAGAGGAAAGAGAGGAAGCAGCAGATGCACAAGATAAAAACGGTAGAGAGATACACGGCAAGTGTTTAGTACCTTCTGACTACTGTCCATTAGTCAAGCTCATAACAGAAAGTCCAAGCCTCCTACAGCTCATCCTTATGGGGAATACTTCCATTTTGGAGATTCATAAATGGTTTGGATTGGAAGGGACCTTTGAAGGTCATCTAGTCCATCCCCCCGCAACAAGCAGGGCCATCTTCCACTAGATCAGGTTGCTCAGAGCCCTGTCCAACCTAACCTTGAATGTTCCCAGGGATGGGGCACCTACCACCTCTCCGAGCAACCTGTTCTACTGTTTCACCACCCTCATCGAAAAAAAGTTTCTTCTCTGTATGTAGTCTGAATCTGTACCCTCCTTTAGTTTAAAACCATTACCCTTTGTCCTTTTGCAACAGGCCCTACTAAATGTCTGTCTCCATCTTTCTTATAAGTCCCCATTAAGGATCGATACAAAGAAGTTTAATTATTATTTGGGTTTTTTTACCTTGGTAAAATTCTTCAAAGAAACAAAGTGGCAGTGTCCTTTAGGCACACTAGATGGAAGATGCTCCAGAAATGCCTTACCAATTATTTATTAATCCCTTTTTAATTGCTGATTCAGAATGACTAGTCCTCTTTTCCAACAGGGTAAGAGTCCTCCCCTTCAAAATCTTTAAACATGCCTTTCACAAGGATACAAAAAAAGCACACAGAGCTAGGATTTACATGCTCTTTTAACTACAAATGCTTGTTTACACTTTAAAGCAAGTCTCTGCTACTAGAACTTAATTAATCATTAACTCTATGATAGAAAGAATATGATGTTCCACTCTACAATATGCAAAGCTATCGTCACTTGTCCTGGAGGCTCCTGTCCTTCTCATCACATCCCACGTATCAGAAGGCAGATGCAAGAATAAAGAAGTGGCCTTAGCATCTACCTCAAGAAGCAGGACAGTCAGAAAACCAGCACAGAGTTTGTTTGGTTGGTTCTTTTTAAAGCACAGTGAGGCTGTCCTTATTTTAGACCTGGCAAGACCCCTTGTAGTACCACCTGAAGCAACTGTCATTTCTTTCCCAAGAGTAGCCAAGCATGATTGTAACTTGATGAGTAACTGCTATGTACAAAACACCTTTTACAGCTTCCATGCCTACTTTCCAACCAAAACCTTTTGCAATCCGTTACGTTTTCTGCCGAGTTACTTGTGCTGAAAGCTGGCTTTAAAACATCAGCAGGCAAAAAGCAGAAGCTGATAGATTTCAACCATATGTTTTAAGGTAAGCTTCCCTTGAGCGGCCAGCACAGCTACCTGAACAAAGCAAGCATTTCTGCAGACCACATACTGCTACAGGAGCACACGCTCCGTTTGCATTTTGGTCTATCGCCAGCAAATTTCTTAAGCAAGTCTGGACACGCGTCACTCCTCAAGAGGGGGGTGATAAAGAAAGTTTTCCCATGTTATGCTAATTACACACAGAGAGCAGAGACACGAACCGAACACTCCACACATCCTCCATGGGTCCAATGGCAACACCAACTCGTTTTCTCGAGGTTTCTTCCAGCCAGTCTCTTGTGGTTTCCCCAAAGCCATGAGCAGCTTTTTGCGGCAGGACCGGAGGAAGCAGCGGGGATGCTGAGCACGTGGGGATGCCCAGACCAAGCAGCTGTGTGTTTGCAGGAAGGACAAAAGCCAGCAGGGCTGCCAGCACTGCTGTGAATTTCAAAGACTCATGCAATTTAGTGAGGCACAGTTTAAACTTTCTGGTACACAGTGCTAATGGCGCAGATTAACGACTCCCAACTCCATACATTTTGCTGAACCACCTCTCTTCCCACAACCCCTCTCTATACCCTGTATAATCACTCAATACCACTCCTACTGATGGGATCACCCTTTCAAAGCACGTTTCATTCCCTCCCACTGTTTTCAAGTCAATGTCGACTTTTCAGGGGTGGGAGCAATTAAAAAAAAAAAAAAAAAAAAAAGTGGGATTTGGGGGACAGAAAGGCTGGGAGACAGGGCTCCTCCCATCCGCCAGAGCAGCATGTTAATTTTCTACCACACATTTCATAAAAGAACATGCCACAGCCCTGGAGTTGCAAAATAGACTGCATGGATGACATGAAAAAGGCGATTAATTTGCAGACAAATTAACGAGGAGATACATTTTGTAGGAGGTTTTGCAATAGGAAGAATTTAGCTTCCTATAAACATTTGTAGCCTCTTCCATATAATAGCTAGTGACACCATCCAGGCAAAGATCAGTGTCAGCAGCCCCAATGACAGCACTGTTATAACTGCACATCCAAATCCTTGGTTAATACCCATTAATTTGGTGAATAAGAAAGTACAAAGAAACCAGAGCCAACTACTTCAAGTGCACCAGAAAACCAGGCCACTTCATTCCCTGACACAAGTAAGAGCTTTGCAAGGGCAGTAACCAAAGTTCTTAACCTCTGCTGATGACCGCAGTACTCATGAGCAGACAGTGCCACAGCTGCACCACAGCTGCTGCAAGCAATTTTCAGACGCCACGGGTAGGTGCTATAAAGTAGGAGTAAAACATGACTTGTCATCAGAAAAACCCAGCATTGTTACTGCTATGTTTTTGCTTGAGCTCACAGACAATCAAAGCACAGAACGGCAACAAACCCAACCTTGGGAATCTTCTGGTGTCCTTCCCCTACATGCTATTCATGTACTTTCAGAGCCGCAGACAAATGCATTTTCCTAGAGATTTCTAAATATATCAGTGGATGCCAAACTAAAGGTCTTTTAAGAGTGCCTCTTGGATAATTTTTTCATGAAATTGTGTGTTCCATACTCAAAGGCCAGTGGCAATCTGCCAGGGAACAGAGAGAACCAGCCTGGGGTACAAGGGGTGCCCCAAGTTCAGGATTTGCAGCCTTTCCAGCAATCTTCCAAGCAGTTATGGGCTTCTCCTGATGCATTTCCTACGCCTTACGAGGAAAAAAAGTACAGAAAAATAAGGCAACAAGGAAATCTGTGGCAGAGAAAATATACCTTAAGTTGACCAAAACCCCTAACTTCTACTCCTGCCCAATCGCCAGGGGTAGACTAGTAATACGGTCTCATCCTGCAGACTTTCAGCCAGATGCTGAGTCATCATCTACACTGGTGACTTCTAGCAACTTCTTCATCCAACAGCCTCGACTCTCCAATTTAAAGAAATTCAATTCTGGAAAAGGAAAAAGGCATTCTTTTTCCTGCCTTTTCAGGATACTGACAGACAAGAATAACTGAGGTCACTTGCAAGAGAACTGTGTTTCAGAGCTGTAACTCTGTCAATCAATCGTTTCCTAGAGGTATTTACCATGATTTGAAATATCAATCCTTCATAAAAATCACAAGCTTCCCTTCCTAACCAGAAGTCAGGGACTGTGGCACTGCAAAACCTACTTGCAATGTTTTCATACAAATTGTCCAAAAGAAACAGACAGCACTAAATACAATTTCTCATTACAGTTACGATAAAAGCAAAACAGGCCCTTTTTTCCCAAAAGTGCTGTGAAGCTCTTGGAAAAGCTCATCTCTGTATCATTACTTCCAAAATAATCCATAGTTTGTCCCATAAGGAACTTGGGTTTAGCTGCCTTGATGGTGGAAGCACTAGGGATGGCCCTGCTCGCCCCCCCTGCAACCAGGCGGGAGGGAGAGTGTGAGAAAGGGGCAGCACACACGTATGGATGAATGCAGAGTCACTCTGCTTAGAAAGCAGAAGAGCGGTGACTCGTGTAATGCCAGTTATTCAATCGGTTAACTCATGCCTGCGGAGCATGGATGGAAGGGACCGAAGAGCCACCCCAGTCCTAAGCAGCCCTCCCAGCTCTGCCGGCAATCCCAGCTGGGGAGGAAACGTGGGGGGAGCAGGCTGGGAAGCGAAGTAGGGAAAAAATGAGATTTCATTAAACAGACAGCACAATGATGGCTGGACATTGCTTTATTTAAAGTTCACATTTCACCCTGGCAGCGGCACCGGCCCCTGAAGCAGCTGCCCCATCCCCACAGCCCCAAATCTCTTTATTCCATACTTTGTAGATTTTCTTCATAACCCTGCTGGGAATCAGCAGCAAAAAAACATCAGATTTTAATGACAAAACGATGGTTTAGACTCCGGAAAACTTACAGCTGTCATTCAATGAGGGGGCTTCCTCCCTCCCCAAACCCTAACCTGTGCAAGAGAAGAAACTACAGAATAATACTAAGCATTTAACAATTTTGAATTTGCATTGTACCTCTCTCTCATCTGAGTCTGATCTAAATTAACACTGCCAGCCTCTTGTATGAAGACATGTATAAAGCAGCCAGAACAGGAGGGCAGCAGCAATGCTAAACACACAGGTCAAGAGGCTGCTGCTGGGACCAGAAGTGCCGGGAGATCTCACCGGAACAACCCCATCCTGGTGATGGGGGAACCCCCCCCAGACTGCACACCCCAGGAACGTCTCAATACCAGGGAAATGGGAGCAGGATGGAGGTGAAACCCAGGCAGGTTGCAAGGAGCTTCTGAAAGGGGAAGAAAGGGAGAAGGGACAGAAAACAAGAGTAAAGCAAACGGGAGGTCTGCAAGCTTAGAGCAACCTCGGCCTTAAGCATCAGCTTCTTAACTACTTCATCGAACAGCTGAATCGGTGTCAAGAAACTGCTTGTCCTACGTTATTCCAGCCAGGACAGCGGGACCCACAAGACCCATGAAGGCAGCTAGCAAAAGCAGAGAGAGCAGCAGCTGGAAGGAAGGCACCAGCTGCTGTAACAAAACAAAAGTAGGTTGCTGGGCCAACCCCTGTACCCCGACTGCAGCAGCCAGGAGGCAGGGCAGAGGGAGACACGCCGGATCCCCACGCATAAACCATGTTTTTTTCAGAAGCGGGGAAGAAAGGACAGCAGGCAGGGCAGCCTCTCCACAGCTGCTCCCCAGGGACCAGCCCTGCAAGCTGCCAGGAAGAAAATCCCACTGCAAAATCCCACCGGATGGGAGCATGTAAAGGACTGCAGATGAAAGGACTATAAATAATCATCATAATCAGAAGTGGACCACGAAAGTCCTAGGACAAGAATGTTTTCCTTTTACTTGGTCAAGCAGTCCTGCTTAACACTGTGATATCAAGAAGCATCTGATGGTATTTTTTCCAGAAGGGAGTGATTTTTCATTCCACTAATCTCAGTAAGAGATACTCTCAACACAAACTGCACCTTTCAGAGCATGTAGCTTCTACTGCACAACCTCGTAAGTACAGCGTAAGAAAGTACTAGAAAAACTGATGGTTTATCCCTCGAGAGGTCCAATGCAACCATTTGCTTGAAGACTCTACAAGACACATGACCTTTTAATTCAAGACCTTTTAATTCAAAGAAGGTTAGAAAGATTCATTTTCCTGAAAAAAAAAAATATATATATATACACACACAGGCAAGGGAAAGAATTAAAAAAAAAAAGTCTGTTCAGGATCCTTGATATTCCACCCACCCGCCCCCCCC